>JABWTJ010000776.1:299818-586273 GCA_016801875.1 Solanum sitiens | reverse complement strand
TCCACCACAAAGAATTAGTGATCTTGTGAATTCATTGGCCAAAGGTAGTTCTCTAACAACTTTGGGAAGACGCTTTAGGAAGGTGAGTGTGAGATAAAATACGAGAGGCGTAGGGAATTTTTCCATTAACCTTTTTTCTAAGTTTTGTAGGTACCCAAACTGATTACAAAGAAAAATATCATTCGTAATTTTCGAATATGATGGAGATGACAGTGAATACGCTTGTAGTAATGCAAGCTATGAGCATGATGAAAATGAATTTTGTGATGTCTATGATGGTCCTTATGAGCATGGAAATGGGACTATTGTTTATGTTGGTGATTCTTATGTTGGCTCATGGGATAATGATCTAGACAGTGGTGAGAACTACTACTTCGGAGATGATTTTGATATGAATGAAACTTATGACTCTTGTGATGAAGTTGAAGTGGTAGAAGGAGCTTATGGTGTATACCATTGCGAAAATGAAGGTTCTCAAGCCTTGCACCATGGTTATGATGGTGATATGAGGTACAATTCTTTCTCTAATAGATCTACTAAATGCTTTGCGCAGAATCTAGAAGGAAATGGAAGTTGTGAGGTCGTGTTTTCTTGCTCGTCTTGTGCTACTTCCTATTCTATAAAAGAAGGCATAGATATTTTGACAAGACCATTTCAAGGTTGTCGTGTGGACCATAGGAGCAGTACATTCACTACTTTTCAAAATATGAAGAATTATTCTCCTCATCCTAGTTCCAATGTTTCTTGTTATCTGTGTGGTGATGAGGTTGGAGATAGAGGAGGAGGAACATTAAGCCATGCAGTAATAGAGTTAAGTGAATCTTTTACAACGTTGAGGGAAGATTTTGATGATTTCTTGCGGATGTTTGAAAAGGTCAAGTTTATGGTACAAAAGAGGCAAGTTATTCATCATGAAGATAAGACTAAGGAGTTACCCTTGGAAGAAAAACTAGATACTCCTTGTCAGATTTGAACTAAAGGATTTTCAAATGGATGAATATTCGAAGGAAGTTGGGAGTGTCGCATATGAGGTTAAACTTCCCAATGAGTTAGCCGCGATTCACCTGGTATTGCATATTTTTATGCTCAAGAAATTTATAGGTGACCCGGTGTCTATAATTCCTTTATAAGGTTTAGGGTTGAATGATAACCTTTCTATGAAGAGGTTCCAGTTGAGATCTTACATATCAAGTTAATAAATTGAGCAATAAAGATGTTTCCTCCGTAAAATGTCCTATGGAGAAACCATCTAGTTGAGGATGCTACACGGGAGGCCGAGTCCGACATGAAGTCCCGCTATTCTCATCTTTTTCCTCTCACTCCTTGGCAAAGCTGAGGTTAGTAGTTTCTTTTATATAAGAATTTTGTATAATGTTGAACTCATCATGATTTTCTAATATATGCATATTCTTATAGAAATTCATGTTTAAATTGAATTTTCATGGATTTTGTTCCTCATGATTGACTTGCACTTATATGTATGACGTTGTATTGTACTCATGAGAATTTTATGGATGATGCTTGATTTTTTTAAGAAGAAACTAGCATGCAAACATTTTAATGCACATATTGAGCTCATGTTGCAATGGAGAAGGTAGTTCCTCCTTATATGATATGAAATGATGTGTTGAAAGGAGTTGGGAATTCCTCCTATGAGTTGTGACTCATTTTTATATTGCTTGTTGTTGGGCTGCTAGTCTTGAGTCTTTGTTTTTCCCGTAAAAAGGTTTAAGGTGTCATTCGGGGAAGAATGTTCCTAAGGGGAGATTATTTAAACACCCTGGATATTATATGACCTAAACTAGATCCAAATCCAATGAATTATGACCTAAAAAGGGGTGATTATAGTCCTAAGTGTTTGTGAAATATTCGTGGATGTTTAGAGGGTCTAGAGATGTGAAACGAAGAAAATATTTTGGCAGACGGAATCTGAGGGTGGTGGAGCATCGCGCGTCTGGTACACATTCCTGTAAATTGACGCGGAGCTAACACGTGGTCTTTTTTGTCACGACGCAAAAGTACCCCCTAGAAGTTAGGGAGAACCCTCATTTTGTGACCGGGTGTACTTGACCCTTTGGGATCTTGTACAAGCCCTTTAACTATCGTTCATTTCATAAGACATGAAAAGTAGTGCGTAATTAAAAAATTTCAAGACATTGATATAAAAGGAAATCTTTTATAAATACTAAGAAAATCTCATCGTCACAAGCCAAACTTAAAGACACGACATATTAACTTAGGGACACGGCCCTTTACATTTGAAAGAGATACATAATAAGTCTTTAACTAACAAATTAAGAAAATGACTATGCCTCGAATATATGAGGAAACACTTTTTCTTAAGAGGAACTTTCCCAAGATTAACCTTCAAATTTTCAATGCTTCCAACTTATACTTATATATTATAGAAAGGTATGGTGTTAGTACAAAACAATGTACTAAGTATGGCATATGCAAAAACATGTAAAAAGGGACATTTTAGTAAAATAGCTTTTCATGCCAAATAAGTATAACATTCATGAATTTAGGAACAAAACATCATAAGAACCATCACTTAAAACATACATAAGAGATTCCATAATTTTAAACCAAAAGGGACCATTTACAGTAACTTCCAAAACTTTACAGTAACTAGATGCCCATCTACAGTGAACAGATTTAAGCCATTGCAGTGAAGCATTTTCAAGCATTTACAATGAATTTAACTTGAGCAATTAAATGAACTATCCTATTCTAAATGAGTGAACTTCTAAGGCCAAGCGAAAGAGAAAGTGAACTCATTTTCCGTAAGAGTTTCCCTACCTCGGGATTATCCTAAGACTTACTAAGGTAAGACATAAAGGAAGTATGCATATGCCTCCTTCAATACACACCAAAGCAATCCTCAAGACTACCCCTTTCGTCTTACAAAACTCGAGAGAAACAAGCCCCTCAATCAATGGCAAGACGTTAAAAGACACCCAACAAACCACCAAAGTCTTCCCTTTCGGAATGCCTACTTAGTGTAATGAGTAGATAGCGTCCCATACCACCACCTAACCTAAGTAGTACATTCTTTTAGAAGGTTTGGCACCAAGTCTTCCCTTTCGGAAGTTCCTACCTAGTGCAATGAGTATATAGCATCCCATACCACCACCTACCCTAAGTAGTACGTTCTTTTAGAAGACTTAGTTCAATCAATTCTTTTGTGGGAGTTAGCTTAACCAACATAGACCATGATAGCTAGACATGGAATCCCGATATTAACCCCTATAGGATGAGGGATCATCACTTTCCTAGAATGAGGTCATTCTCTTAGCATTTACATGGCTTTCTCAATAGCTACACCTATGCGGGCGCATAGTTAAGGGATAAGGAGATTGCTACTAAGTAACTCATTCTCTACTAACGAGGAGTACTCATATCAAGTGGTACATTGTAATACAACATCTCAACTCATGAAGTGTAATACACCTCTCCTTCATATCCTCTTGTTTCTAGGCATAACTTCCCACGGATTCTCAACATTATGGACTATAGGTTAAGGATAACTAGTGAACACCACATCTAAACTCACGAAGGGCATTCATCCTCCAACCTATCTTAGAAAGCTCATGGGATGTAGTGGGGTTGCTACTAAACACTTCATCTCAACTCACGAAGAGTGTTCACCCCAAAACTCCCCTTTAGGACTTAACTTAACTTCATTCATTCATTCAAGTGTGAGTGTTTGTGTATATGTGATCACACCTTGCACATAAGCTTCACTTCATTTACATTTAACTTCTATACATTCTTAGACCTTCATTCATCACATCACACACTTTGCATGCTTCATATAATCATATAAGTTCTTTAGACATACTCCTTAGCATACTTCTCATAACAAGCTTCTTCAAACAAATAACAAGAATAACTTCATTCAAGCATACACTCTAGTCTACTTCACATAATCTCTTCATAAGGCACATTTAACAAGAATAGCATATTTATCATCTTAATTCACATAACAAGCTTTAATAGCCTCATTCACAATAAACTAGTAACTTCACATACATACAATTCAAGTAAACACCGCCACCAAGAAGGTGGACCATACCACTCAAGAGCATTTTATAACTAAAGCTTAATCAACATAACCAACTTACCTTTTAATCCAAGCTTTCATCACCTATAATATTTTATTCAATAATTCATCATAAATTAGCCCTTTGGGCAGTGGCTAAGTAACAATAACAACCATAAGTAACCAAAGCTCAAAGACTACCAATTCATGCTCATATAACCCATTTATTAAGTCAAAATTTGATGAAAAGCTTTAACATGATTTCATTGAAGTTTTAACCTTAAAATCATCAACTACCATTAGAAATATCATTATCAAGTCATTACAAACGTTTTCATGCAAGATCCATATTTAAATTTGAAGATAGAAGAAACTAGGGTTGAAAACTCATTTTGAAAATTCATTAGAAAAGACTCCTTCAATGGAAGAGAGTTCAAGTATGGATACCATACCTCACATTGAAGAAATATCAACGATTTTTGATTAAAAAACAACCACCAACAGCCCTCCTAGCACTTCTTGACTTCTAGCTTCCATGGTGACTTGAGAGAGTCTACTAAGAGAGAGGGGTTTTGGGTTTTAGGAAGAGGGGTCTAAAATGAGGTCTTAGGGTTTATAACACTTGACTATACCTAATAAACCCTAAAACTAACTTCCTAGGGTCATAAGAGACTTGAGGTGAATTTACAAAATACCCCAAGACTTAACAGGCAGCGTGCAACTTTTGGGACAGCCATCATCGACGGACCAACCAACGGTCCGTTTGTCAAGGGATGAGCCGTTGATGAGGTCTCGTTGGTTGGGGCTGCAAATCCCCAACTTGCAGGTTTTCATGCCCCAAACGACAGACCAGGTCGACGGACCGTTTCCTGGTCGACTGGCCGTCGATTGGCTCGTCAATGGCCACTTTTTTTTTGGCAGTTTCGTCTAGGGCTCCTTGTGGGTCCTAAGTAGGGTCGTGCCCGGACTTTAAATCTCTAAACTAAATTTTCTAGGTCTTAGGAACACCTCACATCAATTTCAAGCAAAACGTACAGGTGAAACTCACTGAAACACATCAAGACACACAAACGCTACTAAGGCACACCTTCCGAACGTCAAGGACGTTCTTGGACGTTTGACCTCCAAACTTAAGCAAATTTCACACACTGCCTAAAAAAACAAATTAACTAATTTTAACTTCAAATTAACTCAAGAAACACTCACGAGGCTCTAGTTCACCTTAGTTTGTTTTAGGGCGTTACATTCTCCCAGACTTCGAATAACATTCGTCCTCGAATGACACTAAAACTTCAAGAACAACAAGGACTAACTTAGTGTTACATAAAACATTACAATCCTGATCAAAACACTCAAATTAAAGCATCAACTAACAAGGAGCATCAATTCACGCTTTCATACACTTAGCAACATAGGCAACTCTTTGCAAAACTTCAAAAGTCAAAATTCATTCTTAACCTTCGTTTATGGAGAAACTACCTTCTCCAACCTTAAACATGCTCATATAAAACATGTTTGCAAACAATGAAACTTCAATTAAAGCAAGACAAATTTTTCTCAAAATGCAAAATTTTCACAGTGAACTGGTCACTATAACACTGCCAAACATGTAATTTTTCAAAAAACTCATTCTTTGAGCAATTCATCAAAGAAGACATGATCATATGAAGTATAATACCATATAAACTCATCTCATGACATATTGAAACCATAATTTACGAAAAATGCAATTTTCCACAAAAAATTGGACTCCTTTACAGTGACTTCAAAACTTCATTGTCTCACATACTTAAACTTTCAATAATGCACCTTTCAAGAAACTTTAACAAGATGTCATGACACTATGTGGGAAAAGACCACACTAACTTACTCCAAAGAGACTAGGTAAGTTTCACTAAGTGCAATGTGAGAGTAGCATCCCATACTACCACTCCCACTTAGTGACCTTTGAGGATTCTCTTGGACTAAGTACATTACATGGAATTTTACTCACATTCATTCTCCCCACACATAGGGTAAAGCCATATTCAAGGCCTCCTACTTCAAAGCACCATTATGCCTCTCACAAGGTAGGAAATCATACTACCCTTGACTCATGCACATTAAGACTAAACATCAACTTTACAAGTTAAGCATAACACTTCCCTTTTTGGATTCAAGCTTAGATAAACTCTCTTAAACATCATCTCATTCAACTCTTAGGAACCACTTGACTCAATATCATGGAACAAAACTTCCTCACTAGATATTCATACCTCATTTTCCACCTTAGTGTAAGCCTACACCACAATATCCACCAATCACAAGAACAACTATGAAACATTAGTCAAACATTAGGGGGGCGGCGGTAACGGAACCAGGTGACTGCGCGAAGCGGTAAAAAATAAGTATTCCGTCCCGGTCCGAAAGGGAACCGGTAGTATACCGGACCGGACCGGATCGGTAACCGGGATGAACCGGCATTAACGTAAAAAAAAATAATTTAAATTATTTAAAACTGAAAGATTTAATTTTTTTTAATTGAATATAATTTTATTATAATAATTAAAAAATTAAAAATTTAAATTTTAAACTTTAAAAGTTAAAAAAAATTAAATTTTCAAACTTTAAAGTTATAAAATTTAAATTTCAAACTTTAAAAGTTTGAAAATTTTAATTTCAAACTTTAAAAGTTTGAAAATTTAAATTTCAAACTTTAAAAGTTTGAAAATTTAAATTTCAAACTTTAAAGTTTATAAAATTTAAATTTAAAACTTTAAAACTTTGAAAATTTTAAATTTAAACATTAAAGTTATAAAAATTAAATTTCAAACTTTTAAAGTTTGAAATTTTTAAATTCAAACTTTGAAAGTTTGGAAATTTTAAATTCAAACTTTAAAGTTATAAAATTTAAATTTCAAACTTTTAAAGTTTGAAAATTTTAAATTCAAACTTCAAAGTTATAAAATTAAAATTTAAAACTTTAAAAGTTTGAAAATTTAAATTTCAAACTTTAAAGTTATAAAATTTAAATTTTAAACTTTAAAAGTTTGAAAATTTAGATTTCAAACTTTAAAAGTTTGGAAATTTTAAATTCAAACTTTAAAGTTATAAAATTTAAATTAAACATTTAAAGTTTGAAATTTTTATATTCAAACTTTTAAAGGTTGGAAATTTTAAATTCAAACTTTAAAGTTATAAAATTTAAATTTCAAACTTTTAAAGTTTGAAATTTTTAAATTTAAACTTTAAAGTTATAAAATTTAAAATTGACAATATTATAAATTAAATTTAATACAACCATAATAAAAAACAAATTAAGGCGAATAGCCTATATTTTTATTAATATTTATTTGATATTACAATTACATTTACAAAAATATTAGTAGTGTATTAAAATATTTAATCTAAAAAGCCACCATCTAGGAAGGGTTCTGTTTGAATTAAATCTCGAATTATCATACTCTTACTAATAGTTGGTGCCACCATACAAATCCTTTCGTAAATCATTCAACATTTCTTTAGTAACATGTTCGGGAATTGGATGAATAGATAGATCTTCCATTGCTTCAATCCCGTCGTCACTATAATCCTGCATTACTTTATCAACGTCATCTTGAAATTTGGTCGGTAGTGGTTCACGACCCATATTTCTTCTCTCGGCATTAATCCAATCTTGAAATAATACCGATGTCTCCAAGCTATCGGCTGCTAGTGAATGCCTATGATCTCCAAGTTGAAACCTTGCTGCACTAAAGACGCCTTCCGAAGCTACTGACGACGCTTGCATAACTAATATATCTCGAGGCATCGGTTGTAGTTTTGGAAATCCTTTGCCGCGATTTCTCCACCATGCTATAATATCTTCACTAGGTTTTGTATTTTGATTAACATAGGCATCAAAATCATTTCTATTATCGTGAGAAAGTTCAAGATACACATATAAATAAGTATCAATATTATCTTCATCAAATCTACTCCTAGAGCTTTGAGGTTCATGTTCACTTGATAAATTTATATTATCATTATATAAATCATACAATTTTCTAGATTCAATTTTTATGCTATCTTTAACTTGTCGACAACTAGGAATTTCTTCTAATACATTATCAATATCTAAGTTAAAATAAATTTTTTCAACCATTTTTGATGCACCTACATCTTTATAATGAGGGTTTAACAAACACGCGGTTAAATAAATTTGAGGAATAGGAATATAATATTTTTTGAATTTTGAATCATTTTTTCAATGGTTTGTTGAAATCTTGGTTTATTTTTAAATTGATATAATTTAGAAGAAATCCTACAAATATCAGGCAAAACAGTACAAATTGATGGACTATAAAGTACATATATTCTTTTTGTAGTTAAGTAAAAAACTTTTAGGAAATCTATAAGTTCATTTATATCACGCCAATCACTATCATCGAGTCTATATGCCATATCTGAATTATGAGAATTCAAACCATTTGTAAGGGTATTCTATATTCATAAGCGACTACAAGCATTTCATATAAAGTATTCCATCTAGTAGACACTGTTTTTTGGAATTTTTCTAGGTGGAAGATTATTTTCAAAATAACGATTTTGAAAATCTTTACGCTTAGACTTAAGTTTACATTTAAATATAAAATGACATGCATTTTCAACTTTCGTACATCCATTATCATACATATGTACACCATCTCTAACCATCAAATTATATATATGTGCAGTACACCTAACATGATAATTATCACCATAGAAAGGACAAAGAGTAGGTTTTAAATATTCAAAAGCAACATTATTACTTGAAGCATTATCTAAGGTTATACTACTTATTTTATCACATATTCCATAGCTTTGTAAAATATCTAAAATATTTTGAGCAATATAACAACCAGTTTTTTGCATTTGACAACATTTATAACCTATAGTTCTTTTTTGCATATACCAATTTTCATCAATCCAATGTGCAATAACAGTCAAATAATCGTTAGCGTTTACACTACGACCCATATCATTCTAGTCTTTGTTCCAATCCCTACGTTTTCATATTATCAAGTAGTAGAAACAATCATACGAAACCACCATATAGATAAGAACTTGCTTCACACGAAATTAAAATATAACTAACCACATACTCATCAATTCGTGTGAAATAGACCATAGAGAACACTTACTTTTCTTTGAAAATCATAAATCTAGAGTTATGAAGAAAATCTGTGTTGTAGAGTAAAAACCCTAGAGTTGAGTTTCGTGAAAACATATCTTTGAAAGGACCTCTTGTGGAAAGGAATCCCAATAGTGATAAACCCATACCTTATAGATGAAGAATCCACTAAATTGGATGAAAAGCTTGAAGTCTTCATCTTCTTCCTTAAGCTCTTCTTGTTATTCAATGGAGTTTGGTAAAGATAGCGTTCTTGAGAGAGATGCGAGATTTTTTGTTTGAATCTGATTTGGATATGTAAAAGTGATTTAAAGCTGACCTAATATCAATATGTAGTCTTCCTCTGAATAACCCAGAAGACCATTCACTTAAATGGGTCTTTTTATGAAGTTAAATTACCAAAAATATGACTTTAACAATTTTGGGAAGTAGCTATGTGTCGTGGGGCCAAATCCTGTCATTTTTATTAAATTTTTAGTTTAGGCAGTGAGGTGCGTGTCATCCTCGCATCGCGAGGCTGCCTCTCAATTCTTGAGGCAGTGACCTGCGTGTCAAGCCCGCGTCGCACACCCTAAGTCTCAATTTAATTTGCGCAGGCTGCTTTGGCAGCCTGCCTACCCATGTTGGGGTCCTCCCCAAGGACCCTTCGGGTGGTCCTTGGGGTGTCGTTACCAGACGTTTGGACCCTTTGTACTACATAATACCTATCCAAGGTCTCTTTACAAATTTTGGACTTTATTTTACACCTCAGAACCTTCACCAAACATAGGGACGTCAATTAGTTCCAATTAGCTAGTTTCCGGACGTCAAGGTCTTTGTTTGTCGTTTTTGATCTAACCTTTTCCAAATGAGTTTATTACCTTAATATAGGTCTGTAAACATAATTTTAAACATTATATAATAGATTAATATCTATTCTAATTCATGACATTTCCGGAGTGTTATAGTTAGATACATCTTTTAGGACTTATTTAACCCCTTTCCCAAGCCAAAACCCCAATACCCAATAAGAAATAACAAATCAAAACCTTTTTCTCCCAAAACCACCATTGAAGAAGAAGAGAAATTGCAGCAGCTTTTTAGGACTAATTGATCAAGGAATAAAGCTGGGTTGAAGGCTCGAATCTAAGGTATGTGAAGCTTATTTATCCATGTATTCTTCCATTCATGGAGTCCCCCTAGTTTTCCTCATTTGTGAATCCAAAGAACCCCATTCTAGAGAAGATTGTGATTGCATTGTAGGTAAGACTTTATTGTGATCCCAATAGAGTGGGTATCATTCAATTATGTTCATGTGATGATTATAAGATGTTTTCATAAAGTTCTCATGGTGAATTCTGGTGATTGATGTTGAAGGTGATCATGGTGATCATAGGCCATTAGAGGCTAGATGAATGTTCGAAGTTGACCTTCTTAATTCAATTGTATTCTATATTATTTGATCATGATTGAATCACCTAGATATGAATTTAACTAGGTCTAATTTATTAACAATGATCTTTATCTAGGAAGTTGGAATTGAACATATATGATCATGCATGACTAGAATTGCCTTCTAATGATCTAATTGAATAGATTAACATGTAATTGAGTATGGATCATGAAGGACTAAATGTAGTAGTAATTGGTAGGGCTTATGACCATTATTGTTAGGACTTTGGGGGTAAAGTCTTTATGAAGATGATTGTGATGATGTTCCTTTATCTTGTACACCTACACTGGAGAGGATTAGGAGAAGAAAGTACTCTCACATAGATGAACCTTAGGTTTACTTAAGAACCTAAACTGAGTTAATGCATGGTAGACTAAGATTAGATTGAATATGAGTTGTATGGTCATTTCTTGTGTAGTATAGGCTTGGTGAGATAACATCAAGGACATTTTAGCTTGAGATATTGAATCTCATGGAAGCTTGGGTTGAATAACTTATGGTAGCTTGAGGTGATGTATCTCATGTTATCTTGGTATTGAGGAAGTAAGATCTCCCATGATTAGCTTGGTCTTCTGTTGTAAGGATACTTGATCATGGTAGCTTCACTTTGTTTGGCCAAAACCATTTCATGCTAGCTTTAGGAGAAAGTTCTATACTGTCCAAATTGTAGCTTGATTTGCATGTAAGGTGTATCTCATGGAATAGCTCGAGATAGATTTCTCATGGTAGCTTAGGGTTGAGAATTCATGCTCCCCTATGATTAGATTGCATCTACATAATTGGTTGCATGGTGGTTAGGATGGTTGTATCCTTCCTTTAGTTAACTTTGTCAGTGTGTTGAGGTGCTTTCCATGGTAGTATGTATGTTATGATAGTATGTGGAGCGTAATAGACAAGAATGAGAGATAAGTTAGCTTGGAGTAGGTTAGCCTAGAGGAGTACTTAATATGGATGGTAGTATGGGATGATATCCATACATGGAACACGTATAAATCCAAGCTTCCTATGACATGACCACTAAATGATGTATGTTTAGCTTGGATAGTGACTAGGGTTTCATTCTATGACATGATTGACTTAAGATGATAGTTCCTAGTCAATATGAAGTAGGTCTATTAGATGACTCCTAAGATAACATGAACAAGTTAGGGTGATTTCAAGATATGCTTAGAGTGTGAGTTAATATGGGATTCTTCACATGCATTGAACAAGTGTGCTTTGAGATGGCCTAGGGGCATAGTGCTCACAAAATAGGATGAAATTAGGTCTTAATTATGAAAGTGAACTATGATCAAGAATGACTAAAGAGATGTACTTAGCTTTGGTAGTAGTATGAGATGCTACCTTAGCCTTGCACTAGTATACTTGGAGGTGGCTTGTGATGCAGTCCATAAAAGTAAGAAAGACATTAAGTTAAGAATGAACTCTTATACTCTTTACAATGCTTTAATATGCTTAAGATATTCATCTTATGCGTATACCTTTATCTTTTTTGATTATGTCTATTATTGACTAACCCTTTGAGATATATTATGTTTGGTATGATGTTTCCATACTTATTACATATATTACTAAATCATATTGCTTACATGTTGTCCATATAGGGCCTTGAGAACATTGAATTTCTTGAAGGGTAGAGTTCCAAGGTTTCCAACAAGTGATGACTTGGTGATTCCTTATAGCATCCGATGACTACCACCAGTTTGTTGTCTTTATGTTTTTCCTTTATGTTAGATTTTTATGGGTTGTGACCCAAGACTTTTGTTATTCATGTTATCATAGATGGTTTTGAGATATATGTTAGACGCATTATGAAATGGCTTCCGCATTATGTTTTTGAAGAAAAAGTTATAATTCAGGGTATTCTTGTATATATGCAATGAATGATGTTCAATGGCTTGTACAAGACCTCTGAGAGGTCAAGTACGCCATGTTATGAGCTAAGAATGCCTTAACTTGTAGGGTGTACATGCGGGTTGTGACAAACTTGTGCTAGCAAACCTTGTACCATAGGGGTCCTTGAGGAGTACCCAAACCTTATGCTAGCAAGTTGTCCAAGGCAAAAACTTTTTGTTCTTGGTGGTAGTGTGTCCTCGTCGTAGACCTGGGTCATGGAGGGTCAAATTCTGGATCTGCGTCGCGGACACAAGGCGTACTCCACTGTCCCAAAGTTTATTTTCAAAAATCATGCGGGAGAAGCTCTGAGTCGTGGACTTGTTTCACGACGAAAGTTCAGAATATTTAAATTAAGATTGACTTGTCTAAAAGGGTCAAATTGATTTGGGGTAATTGGGTAATTTGGGAGTCTGTTAGATACAGTTTTTAGGACTTAATTAACCCCTTTCCCAAGACAAAACTCCAATACCCAATAAGAAATAACAAATCAAAATCTTTCTCTCCCAAAGTTCTCCCAAAATTACAATTGAAGTAGAAGAGAAATTGCAGCAGCTTTTTAGGACGAATTGATCAAGGAATCAAGATGGGTTAAAGACTCTAATATAAGGTATGTGAATCTTATTCATTCATGGAGTCCCCCTAATTTTCCTCAATTCTGAATCCGAAGAACCCCATTCTAGAGAGGGTTGTGATTGCATTGTGGGTAAGGATTGATTATGATCCCAATAGAGTGGGTAGCATTCAATTATGTTCATGTAATGATTATAAGATGTTTTCATGATGTTTTCTTGGTGAATTTTTGTAATTGATATTGAAGGTAATCATGGTGATCTTAGGCCATTAGAGGCTAGATGAAGGTTCTAAGTTGACTTTCTTAATTCAATTGTATTCTATACTATTTGATCATGATTGAATCACCTAGATATGAATTGAACTAGGTCTAACTTATTAACAATGATCTTTATCTAGGAAGTTCGAATTGAACATATATGATCATGTTGACTAGAATTTCCTTCTAATGATCTAATTGAATAGATTAACATGTAATTGAGTATGAATCATGAAGGACTAAATATAGTAGTAATTGGTAGGGCTTATGGCCATTATTGTTAGGGCTTTCGGGGTAAAGTCTTCATGATGATGATTGTGATGATGTTCTTTTCTATTCTACACGTGAACATGAACATGATTAGGAGAAGCAAGTTCTCTCACATAGATGAACCTTAGGTTGACTTAAGAACCTAAAATGATTAAATGCATGGTCACTACTAGAAATTTGACTTACTGCAATGCTTATGTAGCAACGGTTATACTATCGTAGCAATAGCTCACCTATTACCACGGTTATAACCGTGGCCAAATATCCTTGAATCTAATAGAACGATTCTTCAAAATAAACTATTGCATCATCCCTATAACCGTCCCTATAGATAATTTATAACTACAAGTTTTAGAACTGTTGCGGTAGATAACTCTATGGCAACAGTTATTTTTAGAAAATAATTCTGATTTTTTATCCCTAAATATATTTCCCTCCTAAACAATATATTTCCCTCCTAAAAAATATATTTCCCTCCAATATACTTTAATAATTCTGATATATTAGTCCCTTATTAATAAAAGAAAAAGAAAAACCCTTATTTCCAGAACCTTTCATCCAAGAGCGATGTGAGAGAGAGTTTCTGAAGCTTTTCTTGAGAAAAACGAAATCTCTAGGTGAAGTTGTTGGTGAAGCTGTTGGTGAAGGTCGTTGGTGAAGGTGTTGGTGAAGCTCGTTGGTGAGTGAAGCTGTTGGTGAAACTCGTTGAGGAAAACAACAACGAACAACCAGCTCATTTTTTAGGTTCGACTATGAATTCGTCTTAAAGGTGAACAATGTTTAAGTTTTCTATGCTAGTTCATGATTTCTAAGTCCCCATTGAATTTTTTCTGAAAAATCTTAAAGAATAATTTATGGGTTAGTCTTAAATCTATATTATTTGCTCTAATATAGGTAGTGTATAGACTTCCCCTGTTTGACTGTGATATATAGTGAAACAGGAAAAGAAAACACTCCAAATTTGAAGTTACAGTTGAGTATTTAGGGTTAAACATGAAGTGGATTTAGGGTTAAAATTGAAGAGGATTTGGGATTGAGTAATGGTCTAGATTCAAAACATTAATGCTTTCTGGTTGTCTGTGCTATATGCAACCTGACTCACTATTCCTAATGTCTTTAAGATAAGCTAGATTGCTATTGAATATGCCCTCTTTATTGTTAAAGAGTTGTCTTGTCTTTATTGAAATAAATTTGATGGAAAACCTTTGAGGGTATGGTTATAAACTATTTATTTGTATTGCAGAAGTCACAAAAGATACAAGAAGCCAACTCTTGGTAAAGTACAACTGTAGAATCGGTTAGAAACCTTTTTGTGTTCTCGTCTCAGTGTCGCTGCCCCAAAAAGGTAATCCTTTTGACCTCTACTTGTTTTAGCCGACATTTTGTTTTGATAATATGAAGCTTATTCTCCTTCGCTCCAATGCTTCTTTTATTCTTTGATTACTGTTGATGCCTAGTGATGGACTGTTTGATTTCAAATTGAGTGTGTCTGAGTTGTTGGAGGTATAATCTATTGTATTGTGTTTGTTGTTATTTTGTTCGTGAAAGATATGCCTTTAATCACTAGTTCCTTCGAATTTTTTAGTCATTTATGTTTTAGGAGTTATCTATTGATTTTATTTAACTTTCTGATGATATTGATTCAGATTTTGAGTAGAGAGGATGTTAGCTGATGTTGCTCATTTCAAAAATTTGAAGTGTTCTCGTAAAATCTTCATTTAGTTACTGATATGTTGATTTATAGGCCTTTTATAACCAATGAACTTGTTGGTTTCTTGTAAACTTGGCTGCTGCTAACAAATAAAAACTGCCTTCTATGCACTAACTAACTAATTTGAAGTGTTACCGTAAATTTGTATGTTGGTTTCTAAAAACTGCAGCTCTTGCAACTTTTGTTTCCGCATATCTTCAATTCTCTCACCCTTATAGCTGTATTTCGTAACAATAGAAGTTGTACCTGTGTGCGTTTTGCGTACCAATAAGTAAACAGGATAAGAAACCTAGAGAATCAATGAACAGATCTTGTTGTTGGTGCATCATTGTCATCATATGCACCTGCAAGGTATTGTAATTGTTTTTCACCTGATTTAACATATCCCTTAATAGTCGATTTTCACTATTCATTCTTTCCAATTCAGCCTGAAAAAATACTAACTGAAACAGAGGAATGTACAAAATTCATGTTAACAAACTTAAATTAATTTCAACAACAAAAAGAAAGAAAAAAAGTAAATTTCTGATTAGTTGAGTGATCATCTGGGAAATCAATCAACTCGAGTATAGTTAAAGGTTTAACCTCATTCTTGATTCTTTTATCATCAGAATTAGGGGATAAGCTATCATCCATTATGGACTGATCAGTATAATTGTTTACTGTTAGAGGATGCAAAACACTCTACAAAAAATGAATACAATTATGTCAACCAACAGAACATTTGGTAAGAAATGTATTCCTAATTCGATTAAACCTTATATTAATATTTAAATCCAATTAAGGAGTAGTAGTAGTAGTGTTTGATTCTTTTCTATCAGTATCATTAGTTGTTGTTGGGTCGTCAGAATTAGTAGCATTTTTTTTCTCAGCAAAAAAGTCCTTTTCATCAATAACTGGTTTGATATGCTGTTGTTGGTTGTCATGATCAGGATCATGATGATGAGTAGTAGTAGTAGAGCAGTTAAGGTGGTGACCTGTTGTTGTATGATGATTCCATAGATGAAAAATTGTAAAAAAATTTGTTATTAGGATAAAATTGTTTGTTATGGGGTTCAAGAAAAGAATTGAGGACAGTAGGAATAGGTTTGATGGGATATGGATCAAAGGATACTCCACTTCCTTTGGCCATATATATATGAAGAGAAAGAAATGAAAAAACAGAAAAGGGAGATAGAATAACACCAATGGACTCTCCTAAAAAAGGGAAGTTGAGACTTGAGACTGGGGAAGTAAGACCAAATACTAGGGGGAGGGGTGGAAGATATCTTATTAGTTGCATCAGAATCTTCCAGTTCTTTGATTTTCCTCCAAATTAGAACAAATAAGATAAACATCATCAGGACAGCCACAACTGTCACTACTATGCCAATAACTGAAAATAATGTAAGGTGGTAAGGATGGTTTTTTATGCGTGTTTATGCTTTTTTACGTGTGTTCATGCTTCTCTGTCTCACTGTCACCACATGGGCACTGCATGTCGAATCTAGTTATAGGAAACCTTGTTTTTGATACTAAGCTAGTAAAAATGTAAAATATCAGTAAAATTACATTAGATAAACACTTTTCAATCCTTTAACATAAAATAAGATGGGGTAACTCTTATCAAGAACAATCATCTCTGTTACTATTTTAGAATACATGAATTGGTTTGCTAGAATTAAAATAAATGTATTGAATAGTTATTTGCTTCTCTTAATGCAGTCTGTTGCATTGTGGTGTGACTATTTAAATTTTGTTCAAGAGCACAACCAATCAAATTGTACACTTTCTGCAACTGAAATTTCCAAGGTATGCAATCTGTTTGAGCCTGCCCTTATTGCTAGTTATATTCTATGTTATTTTCTCTAATATAGGTCTTCCATATAATTTATATTCTTTTCTCTAATATAGGTCTGCAATACAATCTATGTTATTTTCTCTAATCTAGTCTGCCCTTTTTTCTTTGAAATTTGCTTTAAAAAGCCTTTTGTAATTCATTTGAATTAAGTTTCTTAAATGGTAGAATCTTCTAATAACTTTAACTTGTCAATTGGTGTAACAACCCTAAAAATGAATATTCTAAGTAATGCTTAATGGGTCTAGAATGCCTACGATTAGACCGGGTTCACACGGATTGATGCACGTAGAACCAGACCTCTGAACCCTTACTACGGCCAAGCCAACTAACTTGGGGAGTTAGTTGAGCTTGAAAAGGTTGGGTCCAACCATGTAGGGCTCTCGAATACGAAGATTTACTCGAATGAGTCTTTACCGGACTTAAAAAGGGAAAATCATAGTTTTGGAGGGTCTAGGGGTAAAATGATCTTTTTCCAGGCTAAGGGTAGTATCGTAATTACCCAAAATATATAATTAATTATTTAATTAATAAGGTGGAGGGGCATTTTGGGGAGAGAGGTCCAAAATTGGCTCTTGAAGTGAAGTCTTGCTCCACCCGGGTTCGAACCTAGGTGGAAGCAATGAATTAAATTTGTTTGTAATTTTAGTTGGTAAATTAATGTAATTAATTTATATTTATTATATATTATTTGATTAAGAAAAGGAAAAATCAGATTTTTAATTATTAATTTAGCAAGGAGTCCTAGTTTGACTAATTGTCAAACCAAAACTCCTATCTTAAAGCTACTCTCTCTCTCACGATATCTCTCTCACTTTTTCAATTACTCTCATGTTTTTCTCTGCAAAATAAAGGTGAAGAACTGAAAAATATTCAAGAGCTCTTCACACTTGAAAAACTCAAGCAAATATTTAAGTAAACAAAGTAACCAAACGATAAAGCAAAGAGAGGTGGTTGTCGAGTAGTGTGGACGATTGAGAAAGCTTGGACTGATTTGTGGAGAGGATTTTTGGGCAGCAAATTCGTGTTTGAACAAGGAAATTAAGGTATGGGTCTTCTTACTCTTGGTCCCTTTCCCAAGAGACCCCTAGGACTCAGATTATTTGGCTCAAAACTAGGATTGTTTTCCCCGTTGCATGTCCCTGTCATTAGCTCCCAACGAATTCGTAGGTTGGTATGTTTGCTGGTAGAAATTAGGTGTTGCAATGTGTTTTGATGAACATGTATTTGGAATCATATGAATGACAAGCTTTGTTGCCGAAAATAGGTGTGTGTATGTGAAAAAGTTGATTGTAAACTTACTATAAATGAATGTTGATTTATGGCTTCAAGTTTGATATGATCATGGGTGTTATTTAAGTGTATAAACTTATGTAGATGATGATGTTCATTTATGTGTAAAGTGGCTGAACTTAAATGAAGAATTCTTGGCCAAATATGTCCATGAAAATGCACCTAAAGGACTCACTAAACACTACTCCAAATGCATGAATTTTTAACGTTAAAAAGTGGAGAAAAATAGGCTGCAAAATGGTAATCAAAATTTCCAGATTTTGATGTTAAATTCGGGCAGTTTCTGGAGACTTTGAAAGGGTTTTAAAAGGGATTAAAATAGGTGAGGTCAAGGGGAATCGAACCCAAGACCTCACATGACCTCAAGGCTGAAATTTTAAAAAAATATGTGTTGGGGCTAAGGGGATTCGAACCCCTTAGCTGTTGCCCACGAAATTAAAAATAAAAAAAATGGGGATGGGGGGAATCGAACCCATGACTTATGGGCAGCAAAGAAGAGGGAGAAATAAGAAAGATAAAAGATGTGAGGCGTGGGAATCGAACCCACGACCTCAAGGCTGGAATAAAGGAGGCGAAAATAAGTTAAAAAAATAGGTGAGGCCGTGGGGGTTCGATCCCACGACCTCATTGTCCATGCTCCTAACTTAGAGAAAATATTTAAAATATATAGATGGGGCTGTGGGGGTTCGAACCCACCACCTCACAGCCCTTAAGCGAAAATTAATTAAAAAGAAGGAGGCTGTGGGGGTTCGAACCCACAACCTCCTTACTTGGGCGAAATTAAGAGTAAAATAAAAGGGGCTGTGGGGGTTTGATCCCACAACCTCTTGGTCTAAGAAAAATGGGAGAATATCATGTTAATGAAAAATGAAAATGGGGTTGTGGGGGCTCGAACCCACAACCCATCGGCCAATGCAAGAAAAAGGTTAAATGGAAAAGTAATCCTTCAATGTTAATATTGTGATTTGACTTAGAGTTAAAATGTTATGAATATTGGAATAAAATCAATTAAAAATATAAATGATATCCAATTGATTCAAGACTTGGGTTTCCTTGCCCAAACTTCCGTATTGATACATAAATCATACGTGGACAAAATATCAAAGAATAATGCCACCTACTTAGATCAAAATCAAGATCTTGGCATATATACAAGATACATAAGTCTTGTACTACATAATCTTAGGAATGTAAGAATCACTTAACGAACTATGAATGAAGCCTCATGGCTTGTGTGTATAGACTCATAAGTCTAACATACGTTCAAAAGTAAGTGAACCTAAGATGTATGAAATGAAATGATGAACCCTAGAGGGGTTAAGTAAGGGTGTGAGACACACCAAATGGCCAAGTGCATTGGCATATGACGAAATGAACATTCACGTAATAAGAGTTGAATAACTAAGAAAAACAAAGGTACTAATGATGATGAATGTGGTGACAACATGATATGAGGCTAATGTAAATGATGAGTGCAATCTCAAATGAGCCTAAGTAAATATTACCAATACGTACTCACCTATGAGAGTGTAAGATAATGAAGAGACCAGTCTCTATGAACACTTTAATGAGAGTATTGAGCTTAACACACTCAATACGAATGATGAGATGAGAAATCATCTAATGAGCTATAATGTCCTCATACTAGAAGCCAGCTTCCATGACGTATGAGATGAATGTAATGGAACTTTATACTGAGCACCGATAGACTAGCTATGAGCGGTGATGCCTTCTTTCGGGAAGGGCGGAGGTTCACGTAACTCTCATGAGATGAGACTGTCCGGTTTGTCGGGTATGGGTCTTCTGATATCTCCTAGTCTTCGAACCTATACTGCCAATATAGGGATCTGGCGGGGTTAAATTCCCATGTACGCTAGCATGTTATTGGATCACTTTGACCGGTGATTCCACCTCTTTTTGGTGTGGGGGAGACACTGGATTTCATGATGCTCACATGATCTACGTCGGTTAAAGTTAAAGTTCCCAATGAATGAATGAGGCCAGCCTCAAATGATGCACATAATCAAATGAATGATACCAAAGGTGTTAGGATAGGATAATCAAAAGGTGAGTTAGATTCAAGTAATGACATTAGGTCATTCTTGGTCATTGCACAACGAACCTAATGAAAGTCTTAAACTACATCCTAGGTATAGCTGGTGTTTACACTGGCCTATGAATGAAATGAAATGAAGTACGTATGAATGAATGAAGCAGACTCTGTGTTTGCTAATGAAGACTCCCTAGTTGAGGTCCCATATGTTGAGCCCTCACTTCTGGGATGTCTTAATATCAAGTCCATGATTCCAAGGTCTCATGGCATATGAATGAATGATATGAACGAAGTTATGTGCAACATGCAAAATGTACTGTATGCTATATGATATGTGCTACGTGTAAATGTTATGTGCTGTGTGCAAATGTAAAAAGTATGATGATGTATGTTATTCTCATGGCATAACTTTCCTATTCCAAATCTGGAAAGCTCATTGACTTTCCTAATCCACATTTGGAAAGATCATTCACTTTCCTAATCCAAATTTGGAAACTTTCCTAATCTCAATTTGGCAAGTCCACTGACTTGACTTCCAAAAATCATGTTGTTAGGAAAGAGCTATTCTTTCTCATGCATGTCCTTGGTGTGTGCTTGCATATACCCATACTTAGTACAAGTGTGTACTAACCCCATACAAACTCTACTATTTTAGGTGCAGGCACAGGTGGACGATAGAGCTGCAGGATCATCGTTGCAGTTATCCGGACATCCAGCATTCATCCGGAGTTGGTAGGTCCTCATGCTTTCGAGGATGCTACTGTTTTATGTTCTAGCTTAGTTTTAGGGTTGAGCTAGTGGAGCATGTTCCACTAGCGTTTCTTTCCTATTATATTCAGACTATGTATTGGTGCCATTTTGGCAATTATACAATTGAAATTTATTGAACTATTTCTTTCATTTGATTATCTCTTAATGTTAGATGGTTGATGTTGAACAAATTACGAATGCATTAGAAATGTTTTGTAAGCAATGTTTAGAAACAAAAAGTTTCAAATTTTCTGCTAAAATTAACCTATGTAGAGTAAGAATGACGTAAGTAGGCTTGTCTGCGACCTCTGAGAGGTCAACGACGCCGGTCTCGTCTGGGGTCTAAATTCCAGTCATGACAATTGGGATCTACTATTAATGCTGTCAATTTTTGGTGTTGAATTGATATTAAGGTTTGAGACTCGATGAATCTAAAAGTTCTAAAGGTTAAGTACTGTCGATATTGTTTGTACTCATGAATTATTGGCTTTAATGATTTGGTCATGTCATGTAGGATATATATTCAATGGATTTGGGAGATAAAAGTTGGATGAATCTCCGGAGATCCACCAATGAATATATTCACGGAGTTAATGATTTTCTTGATAAAGCATTTGAACAGGCTTCCCAAGGAAATGAAATATTGTGTCCTTGTAAGAAATGTTTTAATTGTAATTGGCATTGTCGAGATATGGTAGAGGATCACTTGATTTGTCATGGATTTATTCATGGATACACCAAATGGGTTTTTCATGGAGAAGGATTTTCCTCAAGAAATACGCCACATCCAACCAATGATGAAGAC
Organism: Solanum sitiens; assembly: GCA_016801875.1. Classification (NCBI taxonomy): domain Eukaryota; kingdom Viridiplantae; phylum Streptophyta; class Magnoliopsida; order Solanales; family Solanaceae; genus Solanum; species Solanum sitiens. Next base: position 564,221 of record JABWTJ010000776.1, on the reverse strand, counting down.
ACTTCTAACATGCATGACGACATTGATAGACTACTTCATGATACTTTTAGAGATGTAGTAGATGACTAGAGACATGAAGGAGAGAGAGAGGGGCCACCTGAAGATGCAAAGAGATTTTTTAAATTAGTGGAGGAAGGGAAATAAGAGTTGTATCCGGGGTGTAAGAATTTTTCTAGGTTGTGTTTTACCATCCGGTTATACTTGTTTAAATGCATTCACAAGTTGACTGATGTGGCGTTTTCAGATTTGCTGGACTTGATAAGAGAGGCATTTCCATTTGCTCAAATACCCGAGTCATTTTACAAGGCCAAAAAGGTCATAAAAGATTTGGGTCTTCATTATGAGAAAATCCATGCTTGCACTAACGATTGCATGTTATTTTGGAATGACAATGCAACGTTAGATAATTGCTCTGTGTGTGGAGCTTCAAGATGGAAGAATGTTCGTAATGACTTAACTAATAAGGTCACTAAAATCCCAGTGAAGGTTTTAAGGTACTTTTCTTTAAAGCCTAGACTTTAGAGGATATTTATGTGTTCTGAAACTTCTGTAGCTATGAGATGGCATGATACTGAACGACTTAAAGATGGAAATTTAAGACATCCTGCAGATGGTGAAGCTTGGAAGGATTTTGATTCCTTGCATCCTGACTTTGCTAATGATGCTCGTAATGTTAGATTGGGTCTTTCAAGTGATGTTTCAATTCATTCAGAACTATGAGCATTTCCCATAGCACATGGCCAGTTATGTTGATGAACTATAATTTATCACCATGGACTTGCATGAAGTCAGAGAATATTATGTTGTCAATGATTATTCCAGGTCCATCGTCTCCAGGAAACGATATAGATGTATACTTGCAACCATTGATTGCGGAGTTGAAGGAACTATGGGAAGTGGGAGTTGAAACATATGATACTGTAACTAATCAAACATTTCAAATGCGTGCAGCTTTATTGTGGACAATTAGTGACTTTGCTCTAGCAATGCTTTCTGGATGGAGAACCAAGGGGAGATGGGCATGCCCCACTTGTAATCATAATACTTGTTCCCAATATCTCAAACATAGTCGTAAGATGTGTTACTTGGGTCATCAGACATTTTTACCTCCTGATCATCCATTCAGAAGAGATAAAAAATCATTCAATGGTAAAGAAGAGCATAAAGTTGCACCTACTCCATTATCAGGGGCACAAGTTCTTGAAGAGCTTCGTGAATTCAATAATGTTTTTGGAAAGAACAAAAAGAAAATAAAACGAAAGAATGATGGTCCATGGAAAAAAAAATCATATTTTTTGAGTTGCCGTATTGGGCAACAAACAAATTGAGGCACAATCTTGATGTGATGCACATAGAGAAGAATATTTGTGACAGTTTACTTGGGACTTTATTGGATATACTTGGAAAGTCCAAAGATCATATAAATTCTCGCTATGACTTGTATGAAATGGGGATACGTAAAGAGCTTCAACCTCTAAAATATTGTGATACAGGAAATATCCATCTAGCTAAGATGCCAAATTACCAAAAGGGTGTGCTTCTAATATATCGAGTCGTGTGCAAATTGAAGAGATGAAAGTCTCAGGATACAAAAGTCATGATGCTCATTTCATAATGGATTACTTGCTCCAGGTTGCAGTCAGAAAAGTGTTACCCAAGAATGTAGCCATGGTCTTGATTAGATTGGGGAATTTTTTTAGAGGCATATGTAGCAAGGTTATAAGAAGAAGTTATCTTGATAAGATGAAAGCAAAAATCATAGATATTGAATGCGAGCTTGAAAAGATTTTTCCTCCATCTTTTTTTGATATAATGACACATTTACCTATCCATCTAGTAGATGAAATTAAGCTTGGAGGCCCGACTCATTTGCGTTGGATGTATTCTACTGAGAGAACTATGTGTGACTTCAAGGGGCTTGTTCGTAATCGAAAAAATCCAGAAGGATCAATAGTAGAAGGTTTTTTGGCTGTAGATTGTTTGAACTTCATTTCGATATACCTACCTGATACGGTGAAAACTAAATTAAGTAGGTATCAAATAGATGATGATGAGGACATTCATACAGAGGAAGGTGGTGTGACACCTTTATTTCCAAAGACAGGTCATCCAATAGGAAGTGAGAATATAAGGAAAGACAAGATTATAAACATGGATCAACATGAGTTGTTTGAAGCACATCGATATACTTTGTTCAATATCGGAGATGAACAAGTAGAGGCATTTATCAAGTAAGATAAAATAGTTGTTTGTTTATAGACTTCATTTAGATTTTATGATAATGTATTTCAAATTTCATTTCATTTATAAATACACATTAATTACATTACATTACATGATTACAAGGAACATAAGAGTTTAATTGATAATCATACTAGAGGCAATGCATGGGTAAAAGCACAGGTCCATAGTAGAGAATTTGGTGATTGGTTTAGGAACAAAGTTAAAAATATTGAAGTGTCCAATCATTTAAAATGGCTAGCTAAAGGGCCTAACTTTGTGGCAAAAAGATATACTGGATATTTCATTAATGGATATCAATTTCATACAAAGACACGGGATGTTCCTTGCAAAACTCAGAATAGTGGATTGACATTATCAGCAACAACAGATAGTTTTCCTCGTGCTAGGGACCAAAATCCTGTTGATGGAATGGTTCTCTATTATGGAATTATTCAGCATATCATTGAGATTGATTATTGGGGTTGCATTAGCGTTGTACTTTTTAAATGTGATTGGTTTCAATATGAAGTCGATGAATTTGGATTGACTCGGGTATATTTCAACAAAAAATGTTGTACAAATGATCCTTTTTTACTAGCATCTCAAGTGCATCAAGTTTTTTATGTGGAAGACCCAATTGAGAAAAATGTTTACTATGCAAGAAACAAAATCCCAGTGGATTTGTATGATTTGGAGGAAGAGAATTGTCCTAATATTGAAGAAACATTTTGGAGGGAGCCTAATGATGATATTGGTTCATCAGAAAGATTATTTGATGTAGATGTTAGATGGTCGAGAGAAGATCTTCCTGCTGATATCATCGATGCTGCTTCCAGTGCACAATATTCACAAGATGAAGCTATGGAAACATCGGAACAGGAGGATGACTTTGATGATACTGATTGGGATTGGATGGATGTTGATGATTAACTAAGGATCTTGTGAACTTGTTCAAATACATTATATTTTTGGTTTTGTTATAGTAAGTAATGAATATGCTTTGGAGTTTCATCATATAAATTATGAATGTTTAGTGGACTGTATTTCCTATCTCTTCTTTTTATTTCTATGTTTTTTTTAATGATATCTAAAAATTACTGCAACTTTAATGATATACATGTGTTAAAAATTGTTGGATACGTTATGATTTTTTTTTGGTCCTTCATTTCTTGTTTTGGGATTATTACTTTTGTTATGTCTTTTTTCTCTCTTATTTATTTTCATTATTCTTCTTTCTGCAGTCTCTGAGCAATTTTCAACATAACAGTGAACCAGCAAAGCACCAGGTTCTTATCTCTTTATTAAGGTCCAAAATCCCAGGTTCTTATCTCTTTTTTATGATTCTTTGAATATTTCTTTGCTTATACTTTTCTTTACATCTACTGTCATTTGTATGAAATCTCGTTAAGTTTATTAAGTATAAGACTATCGATATTATGATAATATGTTGCTGCTACTGACGGATTTCATCAAGTGGATATATTTTTCTGAAACTCTTGTTGTTCGTTATACTAATTTCTTTGATATTGTCATTTACATTTGAAAATGTGATTCAGTGCAGAATTCCTTCTTGATATTGCAATGCGAACAAACATATAGTTAATTTGACTTAAGTGGTTATATTCATGAAAAGGAAATCAACTTTGGTATGTCATAAGGAAAAGCTACCTGCACTGTAAAGCTACCTGCATCTCTTTGGATCTTGTGTGTGATTGTGGATAAATATAAAAGACCTACTGAATGCAAAAATATTATCAGAATGTCTCTTAAGGGTACTAGATATTTCAGGTCTTTGTAAGATCTTGGTGATTTATATGTTTAGGTAATGTTTAGGTATTGCGGTTGTACTGTCCCATACTTTTTAACTAATTTTTTCCTATTTTCACACAGGTTTGAATAGTCATAGTCATGAGTCAACAAGAATCTTCAAAAAGAAGCAAACAAGCAAAAAATAAGACATTTGCTAAACCGGGTTCGTTATCATTCTTGGCAAATAAGAAACGACGGTTATTGAAAACAAATGAAATTGTTCAAGCTATAGAATGCGAGAAAGGACATCTGCTTAAATTAATTGGAGTACAACAACCAGTAGCACCCCAATCTGAAGCAAAAGTACAATATGTTGAGGAGCAACCTATTGAGAAGTTGCCTTTCGAAAAGCAACCTCTTGAGCAGCTTGTCGAGGAGCTGCCTCTTGAGCAGCATGTCGAAGAGTTTCCTATCGAGGATCAAGTGCAAATGAATTATGTCACTCCTCAAATAGTTGATCAACCTGAAGAACAAGGTAACATATAAGCTTAGAAACCTCCACTTTTAGCCTTGCTGCTCTTACTTCTCTGGCTACTGCTCCGGCTAAGGTTTTCTTTCTGCTTTGACTTGCCTTCCTTATTATGTATACATGATTTTTAATTATATTTCTTGTATTTTCTTATAGCTGAAGTTGTTTCCAGTCCAAATAAAAGAGGTATAATGCAAATGCATGATGTTCATGCTCGAAAAGAGCGTTAGTTAATCCTACTAAATAGGCAAAATAAGCTTGTTGGTCCTACTGATGATGTTGTCATTGAGTTAAGTAGCTTCCTAGGAACATTGGCTAGAAATGCGACCCTTTTCCCATTTGATATATTGGATTGGAGGAGCATGGACACTAAACAGGATTTATGGAATTATACCAAGGTTTGTAGTTTATAATATTTAATTATTTGTTAAAGTATTTTATTTCTATTGGCTAAGTGGATGACACAAAATTATAGGAGAAATACATTATTCCTGAAGCTGCGTACAGTTGGACTATGGTAACGATTCGAGATGCTTGGAGAAGACCTAGAAGTGATTTGAAGATGAATTATTATGATCTATATGACAATGATGCAGTTCGAATGACAAAAAAACCTGGTCATATTCCAGAATGTCAATTTAGAGAGCTCCTCAAATATTGGAATTCTGAAAAATTCAAGGTAAAAATGTAGTTCAAAGGTGATTTGGTTCATTTCGTTATATCCTTTCTGATATTAGTGTTGCTGCAACTTTATTTCTTCTTTTACTCTCTTCTCTGTTGTAACATGTTGCAGCTTGTTTCTTCATTTGTTGTGATGGTCAGATGCATTAAAACATCTTGTTTACAAGACATATGATTGTTATAAAGGTTGACAGACTGCAGCTTTATTTCTTCTTTTACTCTCTTCTCTGTTGTAACATGTTACAGCTTGTTTCTTCATTTGTTGTGATGGTCACATGCATTAAAACATCTTGTTTACAAGACATATGACTGTTATAAAGGGTTGACAGACTGATGTTGACCTCGTCTAGTACACTATAGCACTCATATGCCTTTTGTTAACATTATTGATTCATTTCTTTGCAGAAAATGTCTGAAACAAATGCAAGGAATCGAAAAAAGCTGATGAATCCACACACTACTGGCAAAAAGAGTTTTGCTCTAGTTCGTAATAAGCTGGTGTGTTCTCTTATATATTATCTAGTCTTAACATGACATTTAAACAATTTCTGATATACATTTCAATGTGACTAGGAGAAAGATAAGGAGACAGTAACATCTAAGGATCTCTTTGTGGTTACAAGAACAAAAAAACCCGGGTGTTTGTACAAGGCTTCAAATTAAAATACTACTAGTAAAATTGTATGTGTACTGTCTATTTTCATTTTTTTTATTGAGATCAGTTATTTATTTCATAAGATTGTGTTTGTTAGATATGCTTTGGTAGGCTGAAATGGAGGAGATTGAAAAACAAATTAGCACAAATGGTGAGTATGTTGATGCATTTTCAAGCGTCATGGGTCCTGAACATCCGGGACGTCTAAGACTATATGGGGCAGGAGTTACAAAGACTACTTTGAAAAAAAAAGTTGGCAATTCGGAATAAACTTTAAATGCAACAACTGATGGAATGCAACAAATGCAAGAAAGGATGCAGAAAATGGAGAAACAAAAGAAAATTGTGCGACAAAAAGTTATTGCAGATGTAATTGCACAACTTAAGCATGCAGGATTAATTGATCCTAACATACTGGCAGCATTGTCCACTCCTTCACCAAGAGAATCTACTTCAAATCAAGGGGCTGAACAAGGTTGGTGTCGCTAAATCTATGTTTTGATTGTTATTTGTTGTTGCTACTTGTTCTAGGATTAGAATGGAAAAGTTTCTGGAGTTATAAACAACAATTATGACTGTAATATGCTATTGATCCAAGGAAGTTGGGGAAAAGTTAGGAAGAGGATCAGTAAATATGGGAAATTAAGGTTGCGTTCTCGAGATGGGGTTCAATTAATGCATGCTTGTTCTCTGATAGTTTAATGTCTGAGTTGCTGCTTGTAGTTTGGTTCATGCGTTTTCTGGTACTTGCTGCTTGTAGTCTGGTAGAGGAACAGTTGTTATTTTTATGAGTTTTCTGGTAGCAGCAGTCTGATTTCTTATTTCTGTACATGTCTCTTTTTCTCCCTTTTTATATTTTTCCTTCTGATATTAATGTTGCTCCTTTTTGTTGGGGTTTTGGCTTATCGGCCTAATCTGCGACAGAATTTATAAGACATCTGCATAGATATAAGAACCTGTATATCTTAGCATGATAGTGTTGAATCCTAGCTTGACGATTATGTGTAGCCGAGCCAACATAGTAGACAACAAAATCATAGTCAATTTTTCATATCTATACACATTCAAATTGATCTAATGCTACTCCAATTGTTACACTGATCTCCCATCATCATAAGAGAGTTTTCGATTTATTTTTGTCTTTGTAGAAGAAGTAGTGTCAGAGTTTGTGCCTTTAGATGGTGCTGAAAAAGGGGAAGGCAATTTCTTAGGCAATATTTGTTCCCAAGTAGTAGAAGTCCTAGGCAATATTGATCCTTCTGAAACAACAATGCTAAAAAACTGTTCTGTATCACTTTAACTACACTTAGTAAAATATGTTGATTGTTTGGACTGAATATTAGCAGAAAATGTGTTGAAGAGCTTAAAGCTTTCTTTCTGCATAAAATTAATCTCTAGTACTTTAAGTACAGTTAATAAAAAATTCTGCTTAGTAATTTTTTTTTGGATATCTGAGAAATCCCCGAGGTCAGTAGCTCATAGTTTGAAACTTGATGAGTATTTGGCCTGTTCGTCTACCCTTTTCTACTTAAATACTACACTTATATCTGTGAGGAGTTTGAATTCATGATGTGTGCCTAATCAACACTTGTGTGCTACTCCCTTACCACTAGTTCAAAGATCTTGTGGCCTTTGCTTAGTAATTTTATCATATTATATAAAAGAACATTTAATTTTTCTTAATTGGCATCAGCACCTAAAAGGCATGCAAAATTTCTTCTAAGAAGATAATAAAGAACGAGCAGCCTTTTCTTGTTGATAAGGTAGATAAAAGACATGAAAACTTTTATGAACTGGATTATAGATGTGTTACAACTGGAAATTCTAATTACCTTGCCACATTAGGAAGGAAGAAAAGAGACTAGTTTGAGAGACAAAGAATTGTTGTTGTAAAGAGAGTTGAGGTTTTTGATGGTTTGTAATAAGAGACATGTTGAGGAATGTGAGAAGTTTGCCAACCTGATTGTTAGAGTAAAGTGAAGTCAATGGCAGACAACATTTAATTTAACAATTCTAAAAGCTAATGGTTGTTACTGTACTTAATTCCCAAAGCCTCCCATCTCACACTCATCACAGTGAAACATGAAATAGTCATCATTAGATTATTCCATACTCCAAATAGTATATTATTTGAGTTTATTGAGTTTAAATATGTATGTAACTTTGTACTATATAACTATTGTGGATCCATTAAGATTTTGCGAAAAAATTGCTAAATAATTTATATTTTTTCTAATTGTATGTAGGCGATGAAATCGAAGAAGGCGATGAAAGCGATGAAAGCGATGAAAGCAGTAGTGAAGACTTGACATAGGAGCTGAAGTATTGATGTTAACTTTATTGATGTTCTAGAAATCTTATATTTTTGAAGATTGAAAATTGTGTGGCGCATGTGTTTCACCTTTTTTTGAAAAGATTTGTATATTTTGCTTTTATTGATATTAAAATCACAGATCTTGAATTCTAATTTTGGTAATGAACATTTATTGTTGTGAACGATTTATGTTTATTTTTATGTTATAAAATTACTGCAATAGCTCAATAATATAATATTTGTGGAAGTGGACCAATAGTATATATACGTATCAAGATAGCTTACTAATAACTATTGCATTAGAATTGTTGCAATACCATGTAATAACCGTTGCAATAGCCATTAAACAACAGTTCTATAATTGTTTAAAAGTGTTGCATTACCCTATAACAACTGTCGCAATAGAACGAAATGGTGTGTTGAATCGAAAGAAAAACTGTAGCCATAGCCTCAACAGAACTGATGCATAAACCTCTAATCCAACGGTTCAGAACCGTACCAATACGTCCATAACCATTGGCAATTAATTCAAGTGAGAACCGTGGCAATAGTTCCATGTATGGCTACGGTTATATAAACCGTCGCACCAAACCGTAGCAACAGAGCTATTGCTACGCGATCTGTTGTAGCGGTTGACGTAACCGTAGCCTTAGACTTAAGGCTACGGTAGTAATGTCTATTGCAATGGTAAGTGAACCGTGACAGTAGATCAAATTTCTAGTAGTGGGTAGACTAGGATTAGCTTGACTATGAATTCTATAGTCATTTCTTGTGTTGTAGGCATGGTGAGATAACACCAAGGGCATGTTAGCTTGAGATGTTGAATCTCATGGAAGCTTGGGTTTAATTACGCATGGTAGCTTGAGGTGATGTATCCCTTGTTATCTTGGGATGGAGGAAGTAAGCTCTCCCATGAATATATTAGTCTTGTGTTATAAGGATACTTGATAATAGTAGCTTGACTTGGTTTGGCCAAAAACCATTTCATGGTAGCTTTAGGAGAAAGGCCTACACTCTCCTAATGGTAGCTTGATTAGCATGTAAGGTGTATCTCATGGAATAGCTTGAAATAGATTTCTCATGGTAGCTTAGGGTTGAGGATTCATGTTCCCCTATGATTAGATTGCATTTACATGATTTGCTGCATGGTGGTTAAGATGGTTGTATTCTTCATTTAGTTAGCTTGGTTAGTCAGTTGAGATGATTTCCATGGTAGTATGTATGTTATGATATTAAGTTGATCTTAATAGACAAGAATGCAAGGCAAGTCAGCTTGGAGTAGGTTAGCCTAGAAGAGTACTTAGTATGGATGGTAGTATGGAATGCTATCCATACATGGAACAAGTATGACTTGAAGCTACCTATGACATGACAACTAAATGATGTATGTTTAGTTTGGATAGTGACTAGGGTTGCTTTCCATGACATGATTGACTTAAGATGATAGTTCCTAGCCAATATGAAGTAGGTCTATTAGATTACTCATAAGATAACATGAACATGTTAAGGTGATTTCATGATATGGTTAATGGGTGAGGTACTATGGGATGCTTCACATGGATTGTAGAATTGTTCTTTGAGGTGTCCTAGGGGAATAGTGCTCACATGATATGATGAACTTAGGTCTTAATTATGAAAGTGAACTATGATCAAGAATGACCAAAGAGATGTACTTAGCTTTGGTAGTAGTATGGGATGCTACCTTAGCCTTGCACTAGTATACTTGGAATTGGCTTGTGATGTAGTCCATAATAGTAAGAAATATATTGAGTTAATAATTAACTCTTATATGCTTTACAGTGCTTTAGTATGCATAAGATATTCATGTTATGCTTATGCTTTTATCTTTTATGATTTTTTCTATTATTGCCTAACCCTTTCAGATATCTTATGTTTTGTATGACGTTTCCATACTTAGAACATATCGTACTAACGCATATTTCCTATATGTTGTCCATGTAGGGTCTTGAGAAGATTGAGTTTTCTTGAAGGGTAGAGTTCCAAGGTTTCCAAGAAGCGAAGACTTGGTGATTCCTCATACCATCCAAGGACTACCACCACTGTGTTGTCTTTATGTTTTTACTTTATGTTAGACTTTAATGGGCTGTGACCCAAGACTCTTGTTATTCATGTTGTCATAGATGGTTTTGATACACATGTTAGACGTTTTTGAAATGTCTTCCGCATTATGTTTTTGAAGAAAAAGTTTTAATTCCCTGTACTTTTCTTATATATGCAATTAATGATGTTCAAAGGGCTTGAACAAGACCTTTTAGAGGTCAAGTATGCCATGTTATGACCGAAGAATGCCCTAACTTCTTAAGGTGTACCTGCAGGTCCTGACACACATGGTTGAGGAATATCAAGGGTTTAGTTGCATTCTAGTCTCATCTCAAGAAGAGTCACTCCCCAAGCAGTCTCACTCGGTGCTAGCCTTTGTTCTCATAGAGTAATTCAATCTAAGGGCATATGAAGAGGTACCATATAGAAGTCACAACCCAATCATAATACACCTTACCAAAGGGGTCCACTAGGGCTGCCACACAATGGTCAAATAGGATAGCTGTACTGACATTCTTAAGGAAGGTTTCATGTCGTTCCTGCAAACCTACCCCTATGTCCATCATTCACACAAGGATACCATTACGGCTTTCGACTTCAAGGATATCATAACCTCCTTTCTAGAAGGTTCCAAGTTAATGACTCTCTTAACTATGTTCAAGATCATATTTCAATGACATATATACCTACATGACAAAGGTGCTTTATCCTACTAAGTCAAGTATTCATATTCACATTCTTCAAGTATCAAGAAAAGAGACATAGGTCTACCAAAACAAGACACACATATGATCATCTTATCACATGTACAATATTCATTCAAGTAGAACATAGGTTCAACTAAATATACTTACAAGTTACACTAGTCAAACCTATAGAAACATCAATGTAATCCATCACAAGACATATATAGTCAACTAGGAAGATTCACATATAATAACTTAGAAGAACACATTTTTTGACTCCACATATACACATAAGTCATATAGACCTTCACAATGACCACATATTCAAGTAGTAACATGATAACACTATAATTCATAAAGTAATGTTGACAAGGCGACATTCTTCACAAGTATATCACATAAGCACCGCCATCATAAGTGGACCATATCAATCATCACAATTCAAGACCTATACTACACAATATTGAGAAGTTTAGGTCAATATACCACCAATCCAAACATAACAACTCGAATCCGTAGAAAATTCAACAATTCAATCGAAAAAGGCTCTTCAATAGTCATGATCACCAATTCAAACCAATAATCATACTATACAATGATCCAAGATAGTACAACATGAAATTCATCAATTTAGGACAACCTACATATAATTGTAACATGCTTCTTACATAATTCGAGAGCCCAAAGTAAACTACACAACAAATCAATACCATAGAGACACGTTCAAATCACCCATAATATTGACAAAATAAGGATTTCATGATTTTCATAGGTTCATGGAGTTTTTAGTCTAAAATCAACAAATTAATATCAATTCAATTATAAATCATTGATTCAAAATGTTTTATGCAAGAACCCAGGGCTAAATATCAAAATAGTAGAATTAATCTTTTAAGAAGTCTTAGGAAACACTTTGAAGTTTGGCTCCTTGAAGAAAGAAGATTCAAGGATGAAACACCATACCTCGATTTATCATTATACATGAAATTGACAAAGAATTGACGGAGAAACAACCTCCAATCTCCCACCATGCTTCAAGCTCCAATGGAGTTATAGAAAATTCTTCTTTGGGTGGGGTTTTTATTTTAAATAATGAACTTGGTTTGTGGTTCTCTACTTATAAAAATGCTTAAAATACTCAAATATCCCATAAGTGCCCAAATAATAAAACTAGGTGAATTTCCCAAAATAGCCTTCGCTTGGCTGAGACCCTATAGAAAAATATGCAGGTCTCCATCAACGGACCAAGCTACGCCCCTTGGATCTACCAACGGACCATCTTGCTGGTGTGTTGTTTGGATCAGAGACTCTTAAAATGGGAGCTCAAGTGCCTGCAACTAAGTATAGACCTACGCCCCAATCGACGGGGCGTCGATTGACCTAAGGTGCCTCGATTGCCTCCATTGTTTGGGACTGTTTTGGCAATCTTGACCCACAAGTTGGGTCATCCTCAAGGACACTTAGGTTGGTCATGGGGGAGTCTGCCCAGAAGTTTCCAACCATAATACCCTCATATAAATTTTAGGAACATCCGAAATCAATTTCAACAAAAATAAACACGTAAAACGTGCAAAGGCACACCTAAACATACAAGCACGTCTTAAGGCAAAACTTTCGAACCTCATGGACGTTCTTGAACGTTTGACCTCCAAACACCACCAAGATTTAGAAACTGCCTCAAAACACTATTATAGACAATTTTAGGACCTTATAACTTCAAGAAAAACATGTTAGGCTCTAGATTCACCTAATCCATTTTAGAGGTGTTACGTTCTCCCCCACTTGGACAACATTCGTCCTCGAATGACACTTGCTTTATTTTAAAAACTTTCAATAGATAACGAACTCAAGACTAGCAGTGCATAAAAGTACCACACATATACAATACAGATAAATAGGATAAACATCAATTTCACATAAACAAGAGACTCAAAACACAACAAGAAGATATAAACTACTTCTACAACTTATCATGCAATAAGACTCACATTCATAATTTCAAATAGGACAAACTCCTTCTCTACCCATTATCATGTTCATATACATCATTTCTAAATACATTATAACAATTTTCATGAAAGAACAATTTAGTCAATTTCCAAATTCTTTAAAGTGAACACCAATTTCATACCATGAAGCATGCTCAAGTATTCAATAATTCATCTTTTAAGAATTTTATGATGGAGACATTACAATATGAGGTACAAGACCATATAAACTCATTTTACAACATAAACATAATCTCATGAAATGCAGAATGGAAGGAGAACAATGAAATTCATTTTTAACTAGACTTCTAAACACCATGCAACATGCAACATGCAACATGCTACTATGACATTCGTTCTCAAGATTTAATTGAATTGAAGAGAAGAGACTAAAATCACAACTCTACTACTCCCCACACTCCCCCACATAAAAGGAACCCATTACAACTAAAGAGAGAAAACTATAAATTACCGGCATCATCTCCCGAATACGATCCCTTAGCTTGGAGAACATAGAAGTGATTCCTCTTTGGAGCACCACCATCCGGAATGCTTGGAGGAACTTGATTGGCCTCTCTTCCTATACCTGCAGTAGTAGGACAATCCCTCACCTTATGACCAACCTTACCACAACCAAAGCAACCACCAGTACGGGTTACGCATTTTCCAAAATGTTTTATTCCTACAAGTAGCACAAGTAGGCTTAACACCTTGAGAAGCATCACCTCACTCAAGCTTTACCTTAGGAGCAGTAGGTCCATCTTGGTTTGGAGCCCTCTTCTTGAACCTAGGTTGGTTTTGCTCATCCACTCTACCCCTCTTCAAATTTCTACAAATTTTGCTAAACATGGACTCCTCAATAGGTTGTGTATACACCATAAGTCTAGACATGTTCATTTAATTGTGGAGATGGTCGTACGACACTCTTCTTTCACAAGGTCGACAACACCGGTCACAAACTTAATAATCTCATCCCTAGGGTTAGACACCAAGGATGGAGCATACCAATACAACAAGGTGAACTTCAAAGAATAATCTTCCACACTCATGTTCCCTTGCCTAAGGTCAATGAACTCCTCAACCTTCACCTCCCTTCTCTCACGGGGAAAGTACTTTCCTAAGAAAGCCTCCTTAAGCTCCTTCCACTCTAGAGGACCTGACTCTACCGACCTATTTTCTTTTCATTGGGTGTACCATACTTGATCAACTTCTACCAATTGGTATTAAGCCAACTCCGCCGTCTCTCTAGAAGTTACCCCCATGGAACTCAACACCTTGTACATCCCATCAAGAAACTCTTGGGTATCTTCTCACACCTTAGAGCCAAGAATGATAGGAGGATTCATCCTTAGAAAATCCCTCAATCTAGAGGTCATGGTACTCTCTATAGCATTCACCCTAGGCTCAACATCTCTATTCACATGAGTTGTCATGGCTAGGGCTATAGCAAGTAGATCCTCTCTAATCTCCCCATTAGTCATGTCCGGGGGAACCATCGAAACCTCATTATCTTTACCTCCAATAGGGACTTGATCACCTTGGGGAGGAACTTGGACTCCTTGAAGAACTTGAACTCCTTGAAGAAGTTGAACTCCTTGAGGAATTTGTTCAACTTCTGGAGAAATTTCCTCATGCACCCTTTCCTCTTCCATACTTCTTGCAGCCATTCTTCAAGTAGTCAACTCCTATAATAACAAGAGAAAATATTAGTAATAGACACTTATAACCTCAATGCTATGGCACGACACAAGAGTGATGAAGAAAGTGAAACTCTATATTTCTATAGCTTCTCGCTCATAGATGGGTCGCGACTCACACCAATGAACAAAACTCCACTAGACGTGGCTTTAATGAGACTTCGGATTCCTAAGGACTACTTCATAACCTATGCTCATATACAAACTTTTTCATGACCCGAGAGCACATCCTAGAAGATATGTCATTCCCTCGAATCGTAACACGACATACTCTACCTCTCAGAGGTCTTATACAAGCCCTTTGACATCATTCATTGCATATAATGTATGAAAAGTAGTGTGGAATTAAAACTTTTCACAAAAAATAATAATACTTCAAAATATATTTCATATAAACTCATAGGAAAGGATAAGTCTCAAATTTGCCATCTCAGACACATGAATATCTTGGGTCACGACCCATACATCAATATAATAGAAAATACATAGTCTAATACAATGCCTTTAACTAGAAAACTAAACATAGTGATGTCCTCAAATTTATTGAGGACATACCCCAACTTTTCTTGGTTAAACACTAATCCAAGCTTCTCTTCAAAGAGTCCTCTAAAATGCGACCTACACCTTTAGAGATAGACAAAATATATGGAATTAGTACATTATAATGTACTAAGTATGGTGACATGCAATAAAATCATGCTAAAAGGACATTTGTATAAAACATTCTCTTTTTGAAGAAAACCTTATCAAAAAAGTATAAGTGTCACTCACAAGTCAATATTAACATATATAATTCACATAAAACAATATAGCATATCATCACTTCAAATCATACAAGTATAAGAACATCCTACCAAAGGTCCTCCTAAGGCTCACTTGAGTGAGTGATGAAGCGGATGCCCATACAAACCCTTCACACATACCTAAGAGATCCTTAAGTATGGCTTCCCATACAAACCCTTAACACATACCTAAGAGATCCATAAGTATTACTAAGATAAGATTATTCACTATATTAAATTAAAGCCCTACCTTAAGTTACTCTAAGACTTACCTAAGTAAGACATAAAGAGACCGCCCATACACCCTCTCCAAGCCTACCTAAACAATGCTCAAAGCTACTCTAGATAAGTACTATTTCATCATCATGCATTTAACTCAAGTCAACTATGTTCATTAAGACATTTAAAAGATATTCAACGATTAAGGACTTTACATAATGGTCTTGGAACGATTATGTAAACCCAATCACCTTCAAAGCCTACTCCTGCCATGTCTAGATAGCATACCATTCCACTACCTGAACGTGTAGAACTTATCAAATACTAGAATGTATCCTACATGATGAGAATAGTCAATAACCAACGTATACCACACTAGCTAGGCATAGAATCTGGAGTCTACCCTACTCCAATGGAGGTGTTCCACTTGCCAAGGGTAGAACTAAGACACATCCCATGTAGACACATGGTTAAGGAATATCAAGGGTTTCTTTTCACTATAGTCTCATCTCAAGAAGAGTCACTCCTCAATCATACTAACTCGGTTCTAGCCATTGTTCTCATAGAGTAATTCAATCTAAGCACATATGAAGAGGTACCATATAGAAGTCACAACCCAATCATAATACACCTTATCAAAGGGGGTCCACTAGGGCTGCCACACAATGGTCAAATAGGATAGCTCAATGACTTTTATAAGGATGGTTTCATGCCGTTCCAGCCAATCTACACTTAAGTCCATCATTCACACACAAGGATACCATTACGACTTATGACTTCAAGGATATCATAACCTCAAGGTTGCAAGTTAATGACCCTCTTAACTATGTTCAAGGTCATATTTCATTCACACATATATCTACATGAAAAAGGTGCTTTAGCCTACTATGTCAAGGATTCATCTTCACATTCTTAAAGTATCAAGTAAAGGACATAGGTCTACCAAAACAAGACACACTTATCATCATCTTATCACATGTACATTATTTATTCAAGTAGCACATAGGTTCAACTGAGTATACTTACAAGTCACCCTATTCACTCCTATAGAAACATCAATGTAACCCATGACAAGACTCATATAGTCACCTAGGGTGATTCACACATCAACATAAAGTAGACATAGATAAGACATCACTATAGCCTATCATGATCATATATAATCACTTAGAAGAACACATGCTTTGACTCTAGATATACACATAAGTCATATAGACCTGCACAATGACCACATATTGAAGTAGTAACATGATAACATTATAATTCATAAAGTAATGCCGACAAGGCCACATTCTTTACAAGTATATCACATAAGCACTACCACCAAAAGTGGACCATACCAATCATCAAAATTCAAGACCTATACTACAAAATATAAAGAAGTTTAGGTCAACATACCACAAATTCAAACTGAACAACTCCAATCCATAGACAATTCAACCAATTCAACCACAAAGGTTCTTACCAATAGCCATGACCACTTTTTTCTAACTAATAATCAAACTATATAGTGATCCAAGATATAAAAGTATGAAATTCATCAATTTTGGACAGCCTAAATACAATTCTAACATGCTTCTTACATAATTCAATTGCCCAAAGTAAACAACACAAGAAATCAATGCAATAGATACATGATCAAATCACCCATATTATAGCCAAAATAAGGATTTCATAATTTTCATGGGTTCATGGATTTTTTAGTTTAAAATTTTAAATTAACATCAATTCAATCATAAATTATTGATTCAAAACATTTTATGCAAGAACTCCTGTCTAAATTTCAAAATATTAGAATTCATCTTTTGAGAAATCTTAGAAAACACTTGAAGTTTGGCTTCTTGAAGAAAGAAGATTAAAGGATGAAACACCATAACTTGTTTTATGATTAGCCACGAAATTGAAAGAGAATTGATGGATAAATCAAGCACAAAGCTCCCACCTTGTTTCAAGCTCCAATGTAGTTCTAGAGGGTTCTTCTTTGGGGTCTGGGTTATGATTTTTAATAATGACCTTGCTTTGGGGTTCTAGGATTATAAAACTACTTAAAATACCCAAAAAGCCCTTAAGTAACCGCCCAAATAATTTTTAGAAAACTAGCTGAATATCCCAAAAAAAACTTGGCTTGGCCGAGACCCTGCAGAAAAATATGTAGGTCACCACCGATGGACCGACAAACAAAGCTCTACTAGACTTGGTTTTAATGAGACTTTGGATTCCTAAGGACTACTTCATAACCAATGCTGTGATACCAACTTTGTAACGACCCGAGAGCACACCCTATAGGATATGATATTCCCTCGGATCATAACACGGCTTACTCAACCTCTCGGATGTCTTATACAATCCCTTTGACATAACTCATCGCATATATGCATGAAAAGTAGTGCGGAATTAAAACTTTTCACACGAAATAATAATACTTCAAAATATCTTTCATATAAACTCATAGGAAAGGCTAAGTCTCAAAGTCGCCATCATAGACACACGAATATCTTGGGTCACGGGCCACACATCAACATAATGGAAAATACATAGTCTAATACAATGTCTTTAACAAGAAAACTAAACATAGTGTTGTTACGGATCTATTTAGGACATACCCCAACTTTGATTGAATGAACACTAATCCAAGCTTCTCTTCAAACACTCCTCTCAAATTCCACCTACACCATTAAACATAGACAAAATATATGGAAATAGTACATTAGAATGCACTAAGTATGGTGACATGCAATAAAATCATGCTAAAAGGACATTTGTATAAAACATGCTCTTTTTGAAGAAAACCTTGTAAAACAAGCATAAGAGTCACTCACAAGTCAACATAAACACATATAAGTCACATAACAAAATATAGAATATCATTATTTCAAATCATACAAGCATAAGACTCTCCTTCCAAAGGTCCTCCTATGCCACGTAGATCCATAAATTGACCGTCCTGCTGGTCGGTTGTTTGGATAAGAGGCTCTTCAAATGGGATCTGAAGCTCCTGCCATTAAGTAAATACCTACACTCCAATTAACGGGGCGTCGATTGGCTCTGGCGTTTGGGACTGTTTTGGCAGTCATGACCCACAAGTTGGGTCCTCTTCAAGGACCCTTAGGTTGGTCCTTGGGGAGTCGTTCCCAGACGTTTCCAACCCAAATACACTTGTATATATGTTAGGAATGTCTCACATCAATTTCAACCAAAACAAACACGTAAAACATGCAATGGCACACCCAAACATACAAGCACGTCTCAAGGCAAAACTTTTGAACGTAATGGACGTTCTTGGATGTTTGACCTCCAAACACCACCAAACTATAGAAACTGCCTCAAAACACTATTATATAACATTTGAATACCTAATAACCTCAAGACAGACATGACAGGCTCTATCTTCGCCTAATATTTTGAGAGTTGTTACACTGGTGCTATAATTATAAAGTATGTCACGACCCAGAATACCTCATAGATGTAACAAGGCACATAGAATCAGAAAAATCACCATGTAAGCCACTTAGTGTATCATAACATAAAGTAGTGGAATGTTAAAGAGTAATACACATTTGATGTGTTAAAAGTTTTTCATAAATAAAAGTGTAAGTGTAGACTTGTCTCAATTAATACATCTATTACGATACTTGAATTATATAGAGCCTAGCCTATACAACATGAGAAAAAGGAAAATACG
Organism: Solanum sitiens; assembly: GCA_016801875.1. Lineage (NCBI taxonomy): Eukaryota > Viridiplantae > Streptophyta > Magnoliopsida > Solanales > Solanaceae > Solanum > Solanum sitiens. Next base: position 544,955 of record JABWTJ010000776.1, on the reverse strand, counting down.
ATAAAGGAAACTACATCATGATAAAAAAAGTTGTCCTCGAACCATGAGGACTCACCAACAAGCTCTGAAGATGCACAAGTTAAACCTTTCGACACTAGAATTATCACCACGTGAACCGGACCTTCATTTGGGGGAAATGTAGAAAAAGTAGTGTTTAGCACAAAATTGCACTAAGTATAGTATCCATGCATAAAAATACTTAAAACATTCAAAAAGGGACATTTCATTTCAAATCATGCAATTTGCTAAGTTTGAACATTATATAAGATAGTTGGAGTCATAAGTCATAATTACGGACAATATAAGTCAAAATCATCGTAAAACCTTTGAACTCATATACAAACCCTCTTCCGTAACCATGGTTCATTACTCATGTTCTTATTGTTGGAAGAATAGCATTAACTGACATAGAGATCATGTGTGCTAAAACATGATCACCTGGTGTCTCCCACCCCGAATAGGGTTGTTTTATTTACCTAAGGTAGAATCATGAAATCTTAGCATAGGTGGATCCACTTGATAGATAAACTATTGTAGCACTTTCGAAATTAGTTGGCTACACCAAGAGCTAAGCGTGTGAGAATTAGAGTCACGGAGAACTAGAGCGACCTAATGCCAATGTCAAATGGGGAAAGGCTAAGGCTTCCCAAGACTGCCCCTCTATACGAGCCACTTCACGGATCTTGATGAAGACCACGATGTGTGGGAAGGCTCATGGAATGTAGATAGGGGTGTAAGGAATTTGAAGAAAAGTGACTTAGCCATTTCTTCAAGGTCCCTGAGAGAGACGACGCCTCGTGGCCTATACCACGGCTCGTGGAGCCTTTCGCCGAGTTGCCTTGTGCGTGTGAGCTAAATGCACAAGATTCTTATATAGTACCTCAACACCATGGATGTGACCTTGACTCGTGGAGCCCCACATGGTCCCTCCCAACTAACTTTAAGTGAGGTATATTTAGGGGATTTCACATTTAAGTCTAATTAGAAAGGAGTCGTTTTAGGTATGTTTGGGGCCACTATATATGAAAATTTAAGTCAAATTAAGTCATATTTTCAAAGCACCCAAATCAAAACCCCAAAAGGTCATCTTCTCTAATAATTTATCTCTTTAGAACTCAAAGAAGAAGAAGAGGTAGGTTGAAGCTAGGGGTTGAATAAACAAGGATTTTTCACTCAATTTCGTTGGAGAATCATACCTTAGGCATGGTAATTCTTCATCCATGGATAGTTTTCATAGATGGAGCCCCTCCATATCCCCAATATCAAAGCTAGAAATCTCAAAAGTTAGGGTTTGACATCAAATTCATTTTTAATGATATGTTTTTATATAGATATATTGATAATTTTATATGGTTTTATGTTGAATTCCTGTAATTTACCAAATTGGATCTCAAAGTCTCGGTATAGATTGATGAAACTAGAATATTATCGAATTATGCATGTACTAATTGAACTTCTTGAATCAAGGTATCATCTATGTCTTATGTAGTATTTTTAGATGTGTTTATGGAATATGATATATGTTCCTTGAGGAACAAAGTATGAGAACTATGCATGATTATGAGGTTTGTGTATATGATTTATGAGCACTTTGAGAGTAAAGTGAATATGATTATGATCTTGTTGTCGTGTTGTTTGATGATTATCCTCATGTACACACCTATGTATGAATATTATATGATGTGAATGTTTAGTCACACGTAGTGATTGTAAGGTTGGACAACTAGTCTCAACTATTGAATTTATGATCATTAGTAGGAGTTATTATAAAACATGGAAAAATGAACTAGCTGAAGCTACAGCCTAACATGTATGTCATGAGGTTGCAAAGTCCTAAAATGGTTAATTATAGTGTTTGAAGTCAGTGTCACATTCCGAGACCACACCCTAGAATATATGGCCCTCTCGGAGTGCAACCGGCGTACTTGACCTCTCGGAGGTCTTGTACAAGCCCTTTCGTATCGTTCATCGCATATATACATATGAAAAGTAGTACGAAATTAAAACTTTTCACAACATTAAAATATTCTTTAAAAATATCTTTCATATAAAATCCATAGGAAATACTAAGTCTCATTTCGTCAAATCCTCGACACAAGAGTACTTGGGACACGACCCACATAATAGAAATATAGTACTACTAAGTCTATTACAATACTTCAATAAGAGAATTCAAAGACATCTATTCCCTCGAGTCAAATGAGAACATACTTCAACTTGCTTGAACGATCCTATAATCCAAGGTTAGCTCCCAAAATCACCTTCACCTATGAATCCCTTTAGCGATAGAGAAAATCATGGAATTAATACAAACACATGTACTAAGTATGGCATAATGCATAAAAATCATGAAAACGGACATTTAATGGAAATATGCATCCTTTGACTTAAATATCATAATATAAGCATAAGGAGAACATTTAACATCTTAGGAACACATAAGAATTCACTTAATCAATTTATCACACTTTTAGAAAACCTTACAGTAAACTAGTATCACTTTATTGTGACTTAATTCACTGTTACAGTGAAGTTTCTCAACTTCACAAGGAACACTTTAGCATGCGATCCTCTCACTAAAAGCTATCCAAAGACTCACTTAATAAGACAAAGAGAGACATCCCATACGCCCTCTCTAGGCACACCAAAATGATCCTTAGACCACTTATGATGAGATACACACACTTACAATACACAAAACATATGAACATGAGATCCTCCTACCAAAGATGATACTAAGGTTCACTAGAGTGAGTTGTGAAGCGACCGCCCATACAATCCCTTTCACACACACTTAAGAAATCCTTTAGATTACCTAGGATAAGATCATTCTCACTTAACACAATAGCATTCATAGAATATGACATTCCCCTTCCAAAGGTTATCAATAGACCTACTCAAGTAAATCAAGAAGAGAATGTCCATGTTTGACCTCTTCAAGATTACCTAAGTAATCCTTAATACTACCTAAGTTTGGATCATGTCTACATAATCAACCAACTTTCCTAACTAGAGTCATTCATAAGACTTATCGAGGTAAGATACAAAGGTATCATTCCCATGCCCTCTTAACACCTTAACTAGACAACCCTTAATTACTCTAGATAAGTACTTATTCATTTAACATGCTCTCTTAACTTAAGTCATTACATTCATTAGTTCATTTAAGAGACACTCATCACATAAAGACATTAAAGTAAGGGTCTTGGAGAAGACCTAGGGACTCTCACTAACATCTTCAAAGCATATTGTGCAGTGTCTCAATAGCGTCCCATACAACCACCTAAACTTCATAGAACTTCTCCAATACTAGTGGGTATCCCATATGATGAGAATAGACAATAACCGACATAGACCATGGTAGCAAAGCATGAAATCCGGAGTTGTAACCTACTCCGATGGAGGGTGTTCTACTTGCCAATGGTAGAACTTGGACAGATCCCATGTAGGCACATGGTTAAGGAATATGAAGGGTTCCTTTGTACTCTAGTCTCGTTATTCACTAGAGCTACTTCCCAAACCATACTCACGCAGTGCTAGACTTTGTTCTCATAGAGTAATTTACATTAAAGGATCATACAAAGGGTTCCATATCTAGTTCATAACCAATCATATTCACCCTACCAAAGAGGTCCCCCATGGCTGCCTTACAATGGCGACGAAGATAGCTTAATGACTTTCCTAAGGATGATATGATGTCGTTCCAACAAACAAAATTTAAGTCCATCATTCATTACAAGAAGGATATCATTACAGCTTTGGACTTCAAGGTTAATAACCTTACCACTAGGTTTAAGGTTTCATATAAAGGACCTTCTTAGAATCATTCAAGGTCTCATATCATTCATACAAACAAGACAAAGAGGCTTTAGCTTACTAAGTCAAGAAATCACATATTCACATTCATACATGTGTTAAGTAAGGGACACAAGTCAACCACACAAGACACCAATACTTCACTTTAACACATATTGCATATCATTCTAGAAGCACATAGGAATAACCATTATCATCTATAAGTAATCATATATACTAATATAACATAATTAATATAACCATCATAGACTCATATAGCCAAGTAGGAATAATCATGCATCAACTCTAAGACTACACAAATAAGAACATAGTCATAGTCTTACATGATCACCTATATCAATATAAGAACACATAGTTTCACATTAATCACATGTAGGTACATATGATCATATTTCGCATAAATCTACTACACAAATCATCATTATACTTCAGGTAGTGTCGACAAGGCCATGATCATCATAATACACAAATTAACGCCGACAAGGCCACATCATTCACATAGCACCTCCACCATAAGTGACATACCAATCACAACATAATACAAGAGCTACATTACTTAAAATAAAGAGAATTAGGTCAGCGTACAACCAATCCATTCTAACCATTTCAATCCATCGCTAAATCATTAAATTCAATACCATAAGGCCCTTACCCTTGACCAGCAAGATTAATTTAATACAAAATATGATACTAAATGAATCTAGGTCAATTCAACATATATTTATCAATCTAAGATAGCATATACATCAATTGAATACAATTATTGCATCATTAAATAGCCCATAGAAAACTACACTAGAATTCATAAGCATTGATACAATATCAAGTCAATCATAAAGTACTCAAAAACTAGGGTTCATCAATTACATGGGTTCATAGGTTAATTGAGTTAAAATCATCTAATCAAAAACAATTCAATCAATGATTTAAACCCTTTAATAAAAGAACCCATGTATAGATCATAAAATTGGACAAATTCATCTTTAGAAAACTTTAGAAATCTCTTTAAATTTTGGGCTGCTTGATGAATAGAGTTTCAAGGATCCAAAAACCATACCTCAATGATGTTAATCCACCAATTTTATTAACAATCACCACTCAAATCTCCAATCAAAGCTGTTCCTTGAGTTTTTGCTTCAATGGAGTTCTAGAGATTTTCTTAGAAATTTTGGTGTTTTGATTTGGAAGAATAAATTCATATGGGTATTTATGACTTATATATAAACTTAAAAAAACTAAAATACCCTTAATAAACCGCTCAAACTCTTATTTGGACGTTGGATGAATTGACCAATTCACCCTTTCAACTTATAGTGAATCTGCGAATTGCAGGACAACCCAAGATTGGTCCATGATAGACCGTCTCCCCCCCAACGAACCATCCTTCTTGTCCATGGTTTGGGTCTGAGACTGGTACTTGGATGGCCATCATCCCCACGCCTAATTCCTGACCAACGAACATCAACGATGGGGCGTCGACTAGCCTACTGGCCGTCGATTGCCTCAGTAGATTGGGGCTGGTCTTGGACAGCTTTGGCTCAATAATGGGTCCTTCCTCAAGGAACCTTGGTTGGTCCTTGGGGATTTTTTCCCTGTACATTTCCAGCCCTAATATGTTTGTATACAAGTTTAAGACCTCCCATATCAATTTCATCAAAAACAAACAGGTAAAACTCAACAAAACATGCCAAGACACACAAGGTCGTTTCAAGGAAAACCTTTCGAACGTTATGGACGTTCTTGCATGTTTGACCTCCAAACTTCATGAAAATTGACACACTTCCTATAAACACTATAATAACTCATACAATGACCTCATAAACTCATGAAATACACATATATGCACATAAGAACACTTGAGGAACATAGGTGACTAGTCGTCGAACGTCTTGGTCGTCCCTTGACGTTTGACTTCCAATGCACCTAAATCTTTAGACACTGCCTCAATACAACATAATAAACAATTTTAGGACCTTAGACTCTCATGAAAAACATTTTAGGCTCTAGCTTCACCTAAGTCATTTTCGAGGTGTCACAGTCAGTTAGGAGTTTGGAAGTGCAACGTCCAAGACGTCTGCAAACTAGTTGAGGTTGAACTTGTCACATCCGGGAAGCACCCCCTAGACGTAACCGGCGTCGTCGTCCTCTTTGAGTACTAAGATTAGCCTCTTAGCATTCATCATAACATTCATTGTCTAAAATATGCGGATAAATTAAAACTTTTTAACTATATCTAATCGGGGGTTTACATAGACCTCTACATACACATAATAGTATAATATCGAGTATACATAGACCCGTTCATATAGGAAGATTACTTAGTCTTCTACTTTTATTTCATACACATATATAAGATAGAATTAGAGTCATAAAATCCGTATCATCTCATAAACCATCTAAAACGATAATAGAACATGTGCATAGCCCTACAACAATAGAAGTATGCCACATATAGGCTTTATACAACTTTGTCTTCAAATGAAAGATAATCAACATAAACGTCATAATAACTAAACAATCCGTACATAGAATATCGGAATCATCCTCTGGAAAATGAGGACCTACCACTTGAATGATAAGAGTATCCAAGCCTACTTCTCAATTGCCTCAAACCAAACCTCAACGACCAGAACCTAAAGTGTTTGGTAAAAAGGGAGAAAATGGGGTTAGTATGCCACATGAACTAAGTATGACACCATATGCACATATAACAATCAAACATGCTAAAAAGGGACATTGAATTAAGTCATGCCATTTCATATCTTTATGCTCAATCAACAACTAGACTAACCAATTAAACATGCTTAATCAAGTCAAAACAACAATATGCATATCACGTATTTTACCCCATAATCTCACATAACCTTAACATCAAGTAATCATATTACAAGAATCAATAAGAGTTAATCATGTGAACTAGTGAAGCAAGACAACCATACATAACCCTTATGAAGCCACAAGTGCAATAATCAAGCAAAGCCCCATAACCCTACTTAATAATGTAACCAAACAAGAATCACAAATAGTAACTTACTTCCCCTAACCTAACCTTCAACTTACATAAGTTCATACCTTAGTCAACAAGAACCAATTACATATTCATAAGCATCATAATCATCATATAGAGTAATTTACCTTTATTATCATTTACATACATAATATTGACCTCCAAAGCTCCTACCAAGTCAAACTAGTGCAAGACCTAGGTAGAGTTCCATACCCCTACCTAAGTTAAGTCTAACCTTTCAAATTACCTTAGTTAGCCTATACATAATTACTTCATTTTTATTTAGGGAACACTTGCCTTAACCGACATAGACCACATAATCTAATATGGAATCCGGTGTCATAACCTTACACCGATGGAAGGTGGTCTACCGGCCAAGGTAACACCTAACGTAAACGTAGCTTTCTAGGTGGATCCACTAGCTAGTCTTCCTATGGGGGCAACATAGTTCAAGAACTAAGAGATAGGAAATTCCCTCTACATACCTCTTGGTAATTGGGGCCTCATCTCAGGGGAATCAATGAAATGAGTATCCCTCAATGGGGAGTCAACATCACATAAAGGACCAAAGGATAACACTTCCTCTATTGGAATGCCATTACCTCCCATTGTCAAGTTCACTCGGTGCTAAGCTAGTCCCTTATTGAAATGTCTTTAGTCTTTATTTATGATTCATAGCTTAGTTTAGGTCATAGGGTCTAGCCCTTGTATAATCATCATCATAATAGCTCAATAGTAATTGCATGAGTAAAAAGCCTTTCATCACAAGTCTTATAAGTAAGGTTAACACTTTATAGCCTTTCAATAATAGAGCACATTTGGAAATCATCATCACCCTTATTCCTTTACATCTTAATTAACCTCACAACCATACAAAGACATTTAAATTCAACATTATACCAACCTATAAATCCTATACAACATGCTCCAATACAATCATCATGACTTAACCACAATTAACCATAATAGAAACAAAGGATAAGGTCACAAGACTTACCAAGTCTTCGTCACAAATTTCACCATCCTCAAGGTCTTACCATCAACCCTTACTTTAACCCAATTAGTTCATCAAATAACCATAATTCAATAACCAATGAAGTCACATGTATAGAAGATTCACTACTTCATAATTCAATAGTAGATCAAACTTAGGATTTAGCCAATTCATCATACCCTAGATCAGCCATCAAGAACTAGCATGAAATACTAAGTATCAATCTAATTTGTTCATAGGCAGAACATCAACATCATATACAAGTAATTCAACCCATCAACAAGTCAATTGAATGAACAATTTGCGATCTAAGTCAAGAACACAACCTAGAATTAAGGACTTGGGAACATATTCTTCAATTTAGGCAAGACCATCATCAATTACCTCAATTAAGTTAGAATACATGTTGATGAACCCATATTATCCTAAAAGAAACATCATCAACTCAATTCATAACATCAGATTCGGAATTGGATGAAACCGATTAGAAATCACTAACTTTTGAAATCAATTTGGATGATCCCTTTGAGGAAAGAGGTCTCAAAGGTGAAGAGATCCCATACCTTATTGTCTTGATGAGAAATTTAAGATGATTCCACCCTTTTCCATCCCCCAATCACCTCCTAGACTTAGCTTCAATGGAGTCTTCCAATAGAGAGAGAAAGTAGAGAGAAGGAAGAGAGATTTGTTTTAGAGTTATGTTAGACTAATGAGGGTTGGGATTATTTATATTGGGTCTTAAATAAATTTAATTAAACTCCCTTAACCACTAATTAAACCAACTAACCCTCTAACTAATTAAATGAAGCCATCTTAAATTAGACAGCAAACTCGACCCTCACAGACGAGACCCCGAACAATGGGCCGTCTATGAGTCGACGGGCTCTACCCCTCTCGTCCTGCACTCCGTCGTTAAGTTCTGAGACTGTGCAGGGGAGGGGCTTCCTCAACATGGCTAAGTATGGGACAACGGAGGCATCAACACCCCGTTTTTCCACGCATGGCCCGTCTCCTTTGCCGTCTATTGCACACTGCCAGGAAGTGTTGCTTCTTACACTAGGGTCGTCCTCAAGGGCCCTTGGTTGGTCCTTGGAGAGTCGTACCCGAACGTTTCAACCTTAAAACATCCCTAACATGTGTTACACATGCTTTTACTAGATTTCATTAAATTTTGACTCTTAAAAACTAGTCAAATAGGCCATGGCACACTAGCACCTCCTTGGACCAACTTCTGGACGTCTTGGACTTTCTTAAACATTTTGGTTCCAAAACTTCCTAAGTTACCTATATTCATGAAACTAACCTTAAAAACAGTGTCTAGACTTCTCGACATCTATGTTAGGCTTAAACACACATCTTGCATTTTCGAAATGTTACGTTATACCCCCCCCACCCTAGGAACATTCATCCACGAATGAAACTAATATTATTTTCGAGGAAGGAATAGACTCAGGACTAGCAGCCCAACAAACATCATTTCAATAAAATACAATACATATCCTTTCAATCAAGGCAATTTAAAACTTCAATTACCAAATATGAGACTCAACCTCACTTTATGAGGTACCTCTTTCTCACAACAACTATTTGAGCACAACATGACAAACATGAGTCAATTAGATTCAAATTCAACTTATTAACATGATACTAAACATCTCATAAAGACTCAACATGTCAAAATGCACAACATGACTCAAAACGAGCCAAACCAAAATATTCACATTTTCAAGCAAAAATAACTGGCAGCTCACTGTAAGTTCACTGCCCAAAATTAGAAAATTCATCTTTCGCAGTTCATCACCCAAAAATAAAAATAAAGGACTTCAATTACTAATCATATTTAAACTATTAGAAAGGATGACTAACCTCAATCATCAAAAAGATAAGGATATCGGGACTTCATGTTGGCCTCGGCCTCCTATGTAGCACCCTCAACTAAGTGGTTCCTCCATAACACTTTTACGGATACCACCTCTTTGTTCCTCAACCTGTTCACTTGTCTCTCAAGAATTTGGAACGGAACCTCATCATAAGAGAGGTTATCATTGACCCCAAAGCCCTCAATAGGAAGTATGGACTCGGGATCACCAACACACTTCTTAAGCATGGAAAACTGAAACACCGGATGAACCGAAGCCAATTCACTTGGAAACATCAACTCATAAGCCACCTTACCTACCCTTTGCAAGATCTTATAGGGACCCACATAACGAGGGATCAACTTCCCCTTCTTGACAAATCTAACAACCCCTTTCATAGGAGAAATCTTCAAATACACTTTGTCACCTTCCTCAAATTCAATATCCCTTCTCCTATTGTCGGCATATTACTTTTGCCGACTATAGGCCGTTTGCAACCGATTCCTTATTATATGCACTTTTTCCAAAGTCTTGTAGATCAAGTCGGGACCAAGAATTGAGGACTCACCAACTTCAAACCATCCAATGGGACACCTACACCTCCTACCATATAAGGACTCATAGGGGTCATGGAAATGGATGAATGAAAACTATTATTGTCAGCAAACCCTAACAACGGCAAATGCTTATCCCAACTCCCTTTGAAATCTATCACACAAGCTCTAAGCATATCTTCAAGGGTTTGAATAGTACGCTCCTCTTGACTATCTGTTTGAGAATGAAAAGCGGTACTCAACTTCACCTTAGTGCCCAACTCTTCTTGAAATGACCTCCAAAACCTAGATGTGAATTGTGCACCCCTATCCGATATGATGGATAACGGAATACCATGTCGACACACAATCTCATCTATGAATATCTTAACATAATCCTCCGCCGAATAAGTATCCTTGATGGGAATAAAATGAGCGGACTTGGTCAACCTATCAACCACCACCCAAAGGAGTCATACCCTTTTTAGGTCTTAGGCAAACTTACCACAAAATCCATATTGATGTCTTCCCACTTCCACGTAGGAATTTGGATTTCTTGTAGTAAGACACCTGGTTTTAGATGCTCGGCTTTCATTTGTTGGCAATTTGGACACTTAGCAACAAACTCCGCTATGTCCCTCTTCAAACCTTCTCACCAATACACCTCTCTAAGGTCATGATACATCTTTGTTGATCTGGATGAATGGAATAATGGGACCCATGAGCTTCCTCAAGGATACGGTTCCGCAAATCATCAACATTTGGAACATACAACGCCCTTGATATCTCAAAACACCATCCACCCCTAAGGAGAAGGACTCATTAAACTTTCCAAGAATCGATTCTTTCAACTCCATTAATGGTTTATTGAGGTGTTGTTTTATAATTCACCTCAACAACCAAAGATGATTCGGAGTTATGATGGACCACCACGCCACCATTTGAAGAACCCTCCAACCTAACTCCAAATCTAGCCAATCGGTGAACCTCTTTCACTAGGCCCCTTTTTGCTTCATCAACATGAGAAACACTACCCATAGATAAACGGCTTAGAGCAGCCGCTACAACTCTCGCCTTGCCCAGATGATGAAGAACACTCATATCATAATCTTTCAATAACTCAAGCCATCTTCTTTGTCAAGATTCAACTCCATTTTTGTAAACACGTATTGGAGACTTTTATGATCGTGAACACATCAACATGGACACCATACAAATAATGCCTCCAAATCATCAAAGCAAACACCACGGCTGCTAACTCAAGATCATGAGTGGGATAGTTCCTCTCATGCACCTTAAGTTGCCTAGAAGCATAGGCAATAACCTTCCCATGTTGCATAAGCACACCCCCCAAACCAACATGGGATGCATCACAATAAACCACAAATCCCTTTGAACCCTCCGGTAATGTCAACACCGGAGCCGAAGTAAGCCTATCTTTCAACATTTGAAAGCTCTTTTCACCTGCTTCGGACTACTCAAACTTCTGACTCTTTTGGGTCAAAGGAGTCAAAGAAGATGCAATGGACACAAAACTATCCACGAACCTCCGATAAAAACCCGCAAGACCCAAGAAACTCCGTATGTCAATTGGAGTCAATGGTCTCGGCCAATTCCTCACCACTTCCATTTTTCTTGGATCAACCTCAACTCCTTCACTAGAGATGATGTGACCAAGAAATGCTACCGACCTCTACCAAAACTCGCATTTGCTATACTTGGCAAACAATTGATGTTCTTAAAGGGTTTGCAATACCACCCTTAAATGACCCATGTGATCACCTTCATTCTTCGAATATACCAAGATGTCGTCAATGAACACAATGACAAATGAATCTAGGTAACTTTGAAATACTCCATTCATTAGGTCCATGAACGTCACCGGAGCATTAGTGATACAAAAGGACATAACAAGAAACTCATAGTGGCCATGACGAGTCCGAAAAGCCGTCTTTTGTACATTCTCACCTCTCACCCTTTGTTGGTGATACCCCGACCTCAAATCAAATTTGGAGAAGTAGCTTTCCCCTTTCAGTTGATCAAATAAATCATCAATCTGAGGGAGAGGATACTTGTTCTTGATTGTGACATTGTTGAGTTGGCGATAATCAATACACATTCTCAAGGACCCATATTTCTTCTTCACGAATAAGACCGGAGCACCCCATGGTGAAATGCTAGGCCTTATAAAGCCCTTGTCTAGCAAATCTTTAAGTTGTGCCTTCAACTCCTTCAATTCAGCCGGAGCCATTCGATAAGGAGGAATCAAAATAGGGTTCGTTTCCGGTAGCAAATCAATACCGAAATCAATTTCCCGTTCGGGAGGAATACCGGGAAGGTAATTAGGGAAGACCTCCAGAAATTCACTCACTACGGGTACCGACTCGATGGGAGGAATTTCGTAGTCAAGATCTTGTACTCTCACTATGTGATATAGGCAGCCCTTACAGATCATTTTGCAAGCCTTCAAACATGAATGATGCGACCTCTAGGAATAGAACATACCCCCTTCCACTCAACAACGAGTTCATTTGGTAAATTGAACCTGACTACCCTTGTCCTATAATCAATAGTGGCAAAACAAGAATGCAACCAATCCATACCCAAAATAATATCAAAATCAAGCATATCTAGTTCAACTAGATCAACATTAGAAACTCTATTGGGCAACATGATAGGACAATTTCTATATACCCTCTTAGTAACAACCGACTCACCCACAGGTGTAGACAATAAGAAAGGCTCATGCAAAACATCGGTTAAAGCATCAAACTTTTTATCTACAAGAGGAGTAACAAAAGACAAAGTAGCACCCGGATCAAGTAAAGCATAGACATCAATAGCAAAGACTTTTAACATACCGGTCACCATATTGGGAGAGGTCTCTTGATCACCCCTAGTACGAAGACCATAGAAGCGGTTCTTCTTTGGAGCATCACTCGAACCACTTGCTTGACAACTCTTCTCTTGCCCCTTCATGTTAGAACAATCTCGAACCTTGTGTCCATTCTTGCCACAACCAAAACAATTACCCGTTCAAACCAAACACTCAGTGAAATGACCCTTTCCACACTTGGCACATGTCGGCTTCTCATTAGGTGAGTTACCACTTTTCCCCTTTTTAGTTCTCGGCTTTGACCCTTTATCTTCACGAGTCTTAGGGAACTTGGATGGAACTTGATTTATAAATCTCTTGTTGAACCTAGGCTTGTCTTGAATCTGAAGCCTACTCTTGGAAGAATCCCTTTCAAAAGACCTTGTCTTCTTAGCATCTCTTGCCTTTCTCCTAGCCCTAGCTTCCTCAACTTGTATAGCATGTACCATGAGCCGAGATATATTCATATTATCATGAATCATGGCTGAATGACATTCTTCTTGTAGATCATCCGATACTTCCGTCGTAAAGTGGCTCATCTCATCCCTAGGATCCGAAACCAAGGAAGGAGCATATTTCGACAATTTAGTAAACTTCATAGAATAATTTAGAACACTCATACCTCCTTGACGAAGGTTGATTAATTCCACCAATTTGGCCTCCCTCATCTCTCTAGGGAAGAATCGATCAAGAAATGCCTTTTTGAATATCTCCCATGTAACCGGCCACCACGAATAGACCGAATATATCTCCATTGAACATACCAAATTTGAGCCACATCTTTGAGTTGATATGTGTCTAACTCGGACTTCTCACTTGAACTGAACCCCATAGCAAAGAGAACCTTGTACACCTCATCGATGAACTCTTAGGGGTCCTCATCAGCCCTAGATCCATAGAAGGTAGGTGGATTCATCCGAGTGAAGTCTCTCAAACTAGATGACATAGTAGAGACTTGCAATTTGGCTCGAGGTGCAACCTCTCGGTTGTCTTGGGCCGTCATAGCTTGAGATAGGAGAGTGGCGGCTTGAGCTTGAGAAGTAATGGTTTGGGCCATTTGAAGAAAGGTCCCTTATGTCTGCATCTATCATGGGAGGAGGGTTGGCCGAAACTTGCTCAACATTAACCCCCTCTTCATGTGGAAGATCTTCTTCAACACGGGGAGGAGCAACCTCCTCCTCAAGACTCCTAGCCGCATTCCTTCGAATATTCATTGCCTATAACCAAAAATACAAGGTTAAGACGAAAGCACATAATAGTTACTTTAGAGACATGACTTTGGATTTCCATGAAATGAGAGATTCCTAAGCATCATATAAATTCCTATTCATAAGTGTGGCAAGCTTCACAATTATGAGTACGAATTTACCTAGGCGTGGTTGAGAGAGACGTAGTTATCAAGGATATTTAACATCATGCTCTGAAACCAAGTTTGTCACATCGGGGAAGCACCCCCTAGACGTACTGGCGGCGGCGTCCTCTATGAGGACTAAGACTAGCCTCTTAGCATTCATCATAATATTCATTGGCTAAAATATGAGGAAAAATTAATACCTTTTAACTATATCTAATCGGAGATTTACATAGACCTCTACATACACATAATAGTATAATATCGAGTATACATAGACCCGTTCGTATAGGAAGATTACTTAGTCTTCTACTTTTATTTCATACACATATATAAGATAGAATTAGAGTCATAAAATCCGTCTCATCTCATAAACCATGTAAAACGAAAATACAACATGGGCATAGTCCTACAACAATAAAAGTAAGCCACATATAGGCTTGATACAACTTTGTCTTCAAATGATAGATAGAATCAACATAAACGTCATAATACCTAAACAATCCGTAGATAGAATATCGCCATAATCCTCGGGAAAATGAGGACCTACCACTTGGATGATAAGAGTATCCAAGACATCTTCTCAATCGCCTCGAACCAAACCTCAACGATCGGAACCTAAAGTGTTTGGGAAAAAGGGAGAAAATGGGGTTAGTACGCTACATGTACTAAGTATGAGACCATATGCACATATAACAATCAAACATGCTAAAAAAGGGACATTTAGTTAAATCATACCATTTCATATCTTTATCCACAATCAACAATTAGACGAACCAATTAAACATCTTTAATCAAGTCAAAGCAACAATATGCATATCACGTATTTGACCCCATAATCTCACATAACCGTAACATCAAGTAATCATATTACAAGATTCAATAAGAGTTAATTATGTGAACTAGCGAAGCAAGACAACCATACATAACCCTTATAAAGCCACAAGTGCAATGATCAAGCAAAGCCCCATAACCCTACTTAATCAAGTAACCAAACAAGAATCACAAATAATAACTTACTTCCCCTAACTTAACCTTCAACATCCATAAGTTTATACCTTAGTCAACAAGAACTAATTACATATTCATAAGCATCATAATCTATCATATAGAGTTATTTACCTTTATTATCATTTACATACATAATATTGACCTCCCAAAGCTCCTACCAAGTCAAACTAGTGCAAGACCTAGGTAGAGTCCCATACCCCTACCTAAGTTAAATCTAACATTTCAAATTACCTTAGTTAGCCTATACATCATTACTTTATTTTTGTTTAGGGAACACTTGCCTTAACCGACATAGACCACATAAGCTAATGTGGAATCCGGTGTCATAACCTTACACTGATGGAAGGTGGTCTACCAGCCAAGGTAACACCTAACGTAAACGTAGCTTTCTGGGTAGATCCACTAGCTAATATTCCAATGGGGGCAACATAGTTCAAGAACTAGGAGATAGGAAATTCCCTCTACATACCTCTTGTTAATTGGGGCCTCATCTCATGGGAATCAATGAAATGAGTATCCCTAAATGGGGAGTCAACATCACATATAGGACCAAAGGATAACAATTCCTCTATTGGAAAGCTATTACCTCCCATTGTCAAGTTCACTCGGTGCTAATCTAGTCCCTTATTGAAATTTCTTTAGTCTTTATTTATGAATCATAGCTTAGTTTAGGTCATAGGGTCTAGCTCTTGTATAATCATCATCATAATAGATCAATAGGAATTGCATGAGTAAAATGCCTTTCATCACAAGTCTTATAAGTAAGTTTAACACTTTATAGCCTTTCAATAATAGAGCACAATTGGCAATCATCATCACCCTTATTCCTTTACATCTTAATCAACCTCACAACCATACCAAGACATTTCAATTCAACATCATACCAACCTATAAATCCTATACAACATGCTCCAATACCATCATGACTTAACCACAATTAACCATAATTGAAACAAAGGGTAAGGTCACAAGACTTACCAAGTCTTCTTCACAAATTTCACCATCCTCAAGGTCTTACCATCAACCCTTACTTCAACCCAATTAGGTCGTCAAATCACCATAATTCAATAACCAATGAAGTCACAAGTATAGAAGATTCACTACTTCATAATTGAATAGTAGATCAAACTTAGGATTTAGCCAATTCATCATACCCTAGATCACCCATCAAGAACTAGCATGAAAGACTAATCATAATCCTAATTTTTCATAGGCAGCACATCAACATCACATACAAGTAATTCAACCCATCAATTGAATGAACAATTTGTGATCTAATTTAAGAACACAACCTAGGGTTAAAGACTTGGGAACATATTCTTCAATTTAGGCAAGACCATTATCAATTACTTCAATTAAGTAGGAATACATGTTAATCAACTCATATTATCCTAAAAGAAATATCAACAACTCAATTCATAACATCAAATTCGGAATTGGATGAAACCAATTAGAAATCACTAACTTTTGAAATCAATTTGGATGAACCCTTTGAGGAAAGAGGTCTCAAAGGTGAAGAAGAGATCCCATACCTTATTGTCTTGATGTAAAATTGAATATTATTCCACCCTTTTCCATCCCCCAATCACCTCCTAGACTTAGCTTCAATGGAGTCTTCCAATAGAGAGAGAAAGTAGAGAGAAGGTAGAGAGATTTGTTTTAGAGTTGTGTTAGACTAATGACGGTTGGGAGTATATATATTGGGTCTTAAATAAACTTAATTAAACTCCCTTAACCCCTAATTAAAAAACTAACCCTCTAACTAATTAAATGAATCCATCTTAAATTAGACAGCAAACTCGACCCTCACTAACGAGACCCCGAACGACGGGCTATCTATGAGTCAACGGGCTCTACCCCTCTCGTCCTGCACTCCGTCGTTGAGTTCAGAGACTGTGCAGGCGAGGGGCTTCCTCAACATGGCTAAGTATGGGACAACGAAGGCATCGACGCCCTATTTGTCCACACACGACCCATCTCCTTTGTCGTCGATTGCACATTGCCAGGCAGTGTTGCTTCTAACACTAGGCTCCTCTTCAAGGACCCTTGGTTGGTCCTTGGGGAGTCGTACCCGAACGTGTCAACCTTGAACATCCCTAACACGTATTACACATGCTTTTACTAGATTTCGTTAAATTCCAACTCTTAAAAACTAGTCAAATAGGCCATGGCACACTATCACCTCCTTGGACCAAGTTTCGGACGTCTTGGACTTTCTTAAAAGTTTTGGTTCCAAAACTTCCTAAGTGACCTATATTCATGAAACTAACCTTGAAAACAGTGTCTAGACTTCCCGACACCTATGTTACGATTAACGACACATCTTGCATTTTCGAAATGTTACAGAACTAGTTTGTCGTAGTGTTTTGTAATTGAGTTTTGAGGTATGGTTTTAGGGTGAAATTGAGTATCAATGGTTCCTACGCATATCCTGACATGTAATGGGTCGAAATGTCAGAGAACGTGCCCCGGTGACCAACCTAAGGGTTCCCAAGTTGGACCCAAACGTGGGCCAAGCAAGCTGCCGCGCCAGCCAATAATTTGCAGTAGCTGCGTTGCATAGCTTGCACTGGGAAGGGCAAAAGTTTTCCTCCGATGCGGGGCCTTCACAAACCATTCTGTCTCAAAATTTTCCATAACCAAGAATCAGAAGTGCCTCCGCGACGCACAGTAACCTCCCAGTTTTGTTCACGTCATTTGTAAGTCAAATTTTAATTGGATAAAATGTCCATTAAGTACAGGGGTCTTTTGTGTAATTTGGGGATGACTTATTGACGGTTATTGAGTCTTTTTATGCCCCTAAACTCAAAAGTTATAGCTAAAAACACAACTCAAAACAAAACCTCTCCATTCCTTCTCTCCAAAAACCTCCATTGATAAAGGTTTGAAGCTCCAAAGAAGAAGACTGATTTTCCAAGCTTTTGTCCATCAATTTAGTGGAATTTTATTCACAAAAGGTATGGTTTTTCATCCTTGTATTCTCTACAATTCAAGGAGTAGATTTCAATGATTTTCAAAGATGATAAATAACATGAAATCTTCTATTTCAACTTCTAGCCATGGGTCCTTGCATGAAAAGATTTGAAACAATGTTTTATGATTGAATTGATGTTAATTTTATGATTTTAGATTAAAAAAAAAAGCCATGAACCCACGGAAATCATGATTTCCTTATTTTACTATTTTAAGGGTGATTTGTTCATGTCTCAATTGTACTGAATTTTCGTGTAGTTTACTTTGGGAAATTGAATTATGAAAGAATCATGTTAGAATTATATGTCGGCTTCCATAAATTGATAAATCTTATATCGTATTATATTGCATCATTGTATATTGTGATTATTTTATTGAATTGGCAATCATGGCTACTAGTAAGAGCCTTTATGGATTGAATTGGTCATGGATTGGAGTTGTGAGATTGGATTGGGAGTATGTTGACCTAACCTTCTCTATATTGTGTAGTATAGTCTTGAATTATGATGGTGTTTTGTATGGTCCACTTTTGTTGGCGGTGCTTTTGTACTATACTTCTGATAATGTGGCCTCGTCAGCGTTACTTTATGAATTGTGGAAGAATGTGGCCTCATCGGCATTACCTTATGAATTATGATATTATCATGTTATAACTTGAATATGTGAGTATTCTGAAGGTCTTGATGACTTATCTGAACATGTGAAGTCAAAGTATGTGTTCTTTTAAGTGATTATAGGCGATCATGATAGGCCATAGTGAGGCCTTATATGTGTAGACTTGTTGTTGAAGTGTGAATCTTCTTAGTTTACTGTATGAACTTATGATGAGTCATGTGGATGATTCTATAGAAGTGTGTATGGTGACTTGCACGTATACTTAGTTTACCCTATATGTTATATATATATATACGATATTATACATGTGATAAGATAATAATGAAGTGTGTCTAGTTTTGGTAGACCTATGTCCCGTACTTGATATATGAAGAATATGAATATGCATCCTTGACTTAGTAGGTTTAAGGACCTTTTTCATTAATATTTATGTATGATTGGAATATGATCTTGAATAAGATTAGGAAGGTCATTTATATGGAACCTTTTAGAAAGAAGGTTATGATATCCTTGAAGTTGAAAGTCGTAATGGTATACTTCTCATTTGAATGATGGACTTAGGGTCGGTTGGCTGTAATGGCATGAAATGATCCTTAGGAAAGTCATTGATATATCTTAATAACCATTGTAGGCAGCCCTAGTGGACCCTCTTTGGTAAGGTATATTATGATTTGGTTATGAACAAAATATGGTACCTCTTCATATTCTCCTTTATTGAATTACTCTATCAGAACAAAGGCTAGCACCGAGAGAATATTCTTGGGGAGTAGCTCTAGTTAAGATTGAGACTAGAGTACAAAGAAAACTTTCATATTCCTCTACCATGTGCCTACATGGGTTGTGTCCTAGTTCTACCATTGGCAAGTAGAACACCCTCTATCGGAGTAGGGTTGACTCTTGATTCCAAACCTATCTAGTATTGTCTATGTCGGTTAATGTGGGTTACATGCTAGTGTTGGATAAGTTCTATAAAGTATAGGTAGTTGAATGGGATGCTATATATACATTCCATGAGTAGGATTTGAAGATGTTAGTACGTAGGTTCCCTAGGTCTTATTCAAGACCATTATGTGAATGTCCTTAATTGTTGAACTCTTGAATGGCTACATGAATATAGTGACTTAAGTTAAGTATGTTACTGAAAAGGTATTTATCTAGAGTAGCTTGAAGGATTTCTAAGGTAGGCTTGGAGAGGGTGTATGTGTCGTCTCTTCATGTCTTACTTAGGTGAGTCTTAGATAATTCTAGGTAGGAAGTTAAATGTATGAAATGGGAATAATCTTATCATAGGTAATCTAAAGGATCACTTTTGTGTGTGTGAAGGGATTGTATGGTTGGTAGATTTATAACTTACTCAAGTGAGGCTTAGAATGTAATGAAGCGACCACCCATACAATCCCTGCACACACACAAAAGATATCCTTTAGTCTACCTAAGATAATGTTATTCCCATTACACACAATAGTATATGATAAGACATTCTCCACCCAAAGGTTATTAAAAGACTTACTAATGTAATTCAAGAAGAGATCGCCCATACACCCTCTCCAAGATTACCTAAATAATCCTTAAGACTCCCAAGTTTAGATCATGTGTACCTTATCAAGTAACTTTTCTATCAAGTTATGCTTAAGACTTCCCTAGGTAAGACATGTAGAGAACATTCCTATTCCCCCTTCACACCTTAACTAGGCAATCCTTAAACTACACTAGGTAAGTACTTATTCACTACATGCTTTCAAACTTAATTCATTATGATCATTTGTTCATTAAGAGACGTCCAACAGTTAATGACATTCAAATAATAGTCTTATAGAATACCTAGGGACTCACACACTAACATCTTCAAAGCCTAATCGTGCAATGTCTAGATAACGTCCCATATCATTACCTAAACTTCGTAGAACTTCTCCAACTCTAGTAGGTATCCCGTATGATGAGAATAGGCAATAACCGACATAGACCATACTAGATATGCATATTATCCAGAGTTATAAACTTACTCCGATTGAGGGTGTTCTACTTGTAAATGGTAGAACTAGGACACATCCCATGTAGGCACACAGTTAAGGAATATCGAGGGTTTCTTTGTTGTGTAATGTCATCTTGGTTAGAGAAAATCCCAAGCATACTCACTCGGTTCTAGCCTTTGTTCTCATAGAGTATTTCAATAAAGGAGTAGATGAAAAGGTTCCATATCTAGTTCACAACCCAATAACATTACACCTTACCAAAGACGGTCTACCAAGGCTACCTACAATGGTCAAGAGGATAGGTGAATGACTTTCCAAAGTATGATTTCATGACGTTCCAGCTAATCAATCCTAAGTCCACCATTCACACAAGAAGGATAACATAACGGATTTCGACTTCAAGGATATACTTACCTTCCATCTAGGTTGAAGGTTCCACATAAGGACCTTCTTAACTATTTTCAAGGTCACATGACAATCACACATACAAAACTAAGAAGCTTGAGCATACAAAGACAAGAACTTATATTCACATCTCATATGTATCAAGTAAGAGACATAAGTCTACCAAATCAATACACACACAGACTTCACTATACCACATACAACATATCATTCAAGAGGAACATAGGGACACTCAATGTCATCTATAGTTCACCTTATTCACTACTATAGTGTCATCGATCTAAGTTATAACAAGTCTCATATAATCTATCAAGAATCATCATGCTTCAACATTAAGTAATACACATAATGACTTCACTATAGCCTACAAGAAACACACATCATCAACTAGAAGAACACATGATTTGACTCCACATATACATATAAGTCATTAATACCTTCACAATACTCACATAATAAAGTTATAACATTATAAATCCATTATACATAAAGTAATGTCGTCGATGCCACATTGTTTCACAATTCATAAAGTAATGCCGACAATGCCACATTATTCACAAGTACAACACATAAACACCGCCACCATAAGTGGACCATACCAAACATTATCAATATCTAAGACCAATACAACACAATAAAGAGAATGTTAGGTCAACATACCATCAATCGAACCTCACAACTCTAATCCATAGCCAATTCAACTAACACAGTACTCAAAGGCCCTTGCCAATGGAAATGATCACCAAATTCAATATAATAATCTCAATAAACAATGAATTCAATATAACACAACATGAATTTGTCAAATTAGGACAGTCTACTTACAATTCTAGCATGATTCATTCATAATTTAATAGCCCTAATCAATATACACAAGAATAAATAGTATAGAGACTCAGTCATATCACCCACAACATAGTCAAAACTAGGGTTTCATGAATTGCATGGGTTCATAAAGATTTTAGGTTAAATCAACAAATTAACATCAAATCAATCAATATAAAATGATTCAAAACGTTTTACGCAAGAACGCATGACTAGATATCAGAATAGGACAATTTCATCTTTTGAAAGACTTTGGAAATCACTTTGAAGATTTGTTACTTGAATAAAAGAAATTCAAGGATGAAGGCCATACCTCAATGTAGAAGATTAGACCACGATATTTATGGAGAAAAAGCTTGGAAAATCAGTCTTCTTCCTTGGAGATGTTCAAAAAATCCATGAAACCATGAAAATCTTGATTTCCTTATTTTTACTATTTTATGGGTGATTTGATCATTTCTCAATTGTACTGAATTCTTGTGTATTTTACTTTGGGCTGTTGAATTATGAAATAACCATGTTGGAATTATATGTAGGTTGTCCTAAATTGATAAATCTTATATTGTATTATCTTGGATCTTTGTATATTTTTATTATTGGATTGAATTAGTGATCATGGCTATTTGTAAGAGACTTTATGGATTGAATTGGTTGAATTTGTTATGGATTGGAGTTGTGAGATTTGATTGTTTTTATGTTGACCTAACTTTATCAATATTGTGCAGTATAGGTCTTGAATTGTGATGGTTATAACACCTCAAAAAATGACTTAGGTAAAACTAGGTCCTAATGTGTGTTACATGAAGTCTTGAAGTCCTTAAATGTTTTAAAATTATATTTGAGGCACTGCTAATGATTTTGGTGAAGTTTGAAGTCAACCGTCAAGGGACGACCAAGACGTTTAACGACTAGTCACCTATGTGCCTTATGTGTTTTCATGTGATTATATTTGTGTAATGAGTTTATGAGGTACTTATATGATTGACATTAGTGTTTAGAGTCAATATGTTAAGTTGGGTGTGGTTTGGAGGTCAAACGTCCAAAAACGTCCAGTGGCATTCTAAAGATAGCCTTTAGACGTCCTTGTGATTTTGGATGTGTTTTAGCATAGTTCGTGGCTTGTTTGATGTTGAACTTGTTTGGACATGTTCATAATACCTATAAGTTCTTTTTTAGTGGTTTAACGCCCGGGTACGACTCCACCTACGACCCACAAGGGGCCCTAGAAAGAGGACCCCAGCTTGGAGCTCAACAATGCCAGGAAGTGGCAATGGACTGCCCCAAACAACGACCTGTCGACTAGACGATGGACCGTCCATGGGTGGCATCGATGGATCCATGTAGTCTACAGGTTGAGAAGATGCAGAAGCAACCAACGAACCCCATTGACGGGGCGTTGTCTCAACCACGGACCATCAATGCTACGACGTTGATGGTGCTGAAAAATCTGCCAGCTTTCTGTTGGGACTTGGGATTTTGTGGGAAATTCACTCCAAGTCTTATAAAATTTGAGGACGGTTATTTTAGGTTTTTATGGGTATTTTAAGAGTATATAAGTCATCAAACTCTCATTTAAACTATAGAACCTAGATCAAAATTCATTCCCTCCCAAAGTTTCTTCAAAAACCTCCATGAGAGCTCAAGGTGAAGATAGAGCTTGAAGATGGATATTCAATGGAGTTTATTCATTAATTATCATTGGATTATTCTAATAAGGTATGGGATTTCTTCATCTAAGGATTTCTATCACCTTAGATTCAATTTCAAAGATTATTTTCGAAGACTTCAAAAAGATGAAAAAGTCCAATTTCTACTGTAAGTCTTGGGTTCTTGCATGATACGTATTCAAACATTAAGATATGATATTATTGATGTATAATTGATGTTTTCCATGAAATTCTCCATGACCCCTTGACCTTCTCAAATCTCTAAATTTTACAAAACTAAGGGTGAATTGGTTATGTTTTGATATTAATGAATTCATGTTAGATTGTTATGGGATCTTGATTTATGTATAGATTATGATTGTATGGTTTATAGGCTTTTACAATTTGATCAATTGAGTATTGTATATTCTTTGATCCATTGTATATTAAGCTTATTGAATTGATATTGACTTAATGCTCATGAATTCTAGTGTAGTTTTCTATGGGCTATTGAATGTTGTAAGGATTGTATTCAATTGATGTATATGTTGTCTTAGATTGATAATTCTATATTGAATTGACCTAGACTCATTTAGTATTATCGTTATTGAATTGAATTCATGTTCATGGCCATGGGTAAGGGCCTTATGGTATTGAATTGGATGATTTAGCTTTGGATTGAAGTAGTGAGATTGAATGGGTGGTATGATTCCCTAACTCTCTTATTATTATGTATAGCTTTTTTATTAGAATGATGATTGGTATGGTCCACTTATGGTGGCGGTGCTATGTGAATAGATGTGACCTTGTCGGCGTTACTTTATGTATTATGGTTATGATGGCCTTGTCGGCACTACTTGAAGTACTATAATGATTTTTGAAGTTGATTTATGTGAAGCATGATCATATCTATCTACATGTGAAGTAATGTGAGAGTGTGTGTTGATATTATATAATCATGTTATACTATGACTATGGCTTTATGTGTGTAGTCTTAGGGATGATGCATGATTCTTCCTAATTGGTTATTGTGTCTTACGATGGCCATATTGACGATATTATAGTAGTGTATAGGGTGATCTAAATGTGATGAAGGTTGTGCCTATGTGCTTCTTGAATATGATATGCAATATGTGATAAAGTGAAGTCCTTGTGTGTCTTGTGTGGTAGACATGTGTCCATTACTTGATGCATGTATGAATGTGAATATGAGATTTCTTTACTTAGGATGTTAAAGCCTCTTAGTTTTTATGTATGAATGACATCAGACCTTGAATGATGTTAAGACGGTCCTTTATGTGAAACCTTGAACCTAGTGGTAAGGTCATGAACCTCGAAGTCAAAAGCCGTAATGTTATCCTTCTTGTAATGGATGATGGACATAAGGTAGGTTGGCTGGAACGACATAATATCAATCCTTAGGAAAGTCATCATAAGCTTCTTGTCGCCATTTTAAGGTAGCCTTAGTGGACCTCTTTGGTAGGGTAAATGTGATTGAGTTATGAACTTGATATGGAACCCCTTTATATGAACCTTTAATGTAAATTACTCTATGAGAACAAAGTCTAGCACCGAGTCAGTATGGTAAGGGAAGTAGCTCTAGTTAAAGGATGAGACTAGAGTACAAATCACACCCTTCATATTACATAACCATGTGCCTATATGGGATGTATCCAAGTTCTACCATTGGCAAGTAGAGCAGCCTCATCGGAGTAGGTTACAACTCTGGATTCCATGATTTGCTAGCATGGTCTATGTCGGTTATTGCCTATTCTCATCATATGTGATACGTACTAGCATTAGGGAAGTTCTATGAAGTTTAAGTGGTGGTATAGGACGCTATCTAGACATTGCACAATAGGCTTTGAAGATGTTAGTGAGAGTCCCTAGGTCTTCTCCAAGACCATTACTTGAATGTCCTTATGTGATGAATATCTCTTAAATGAACTAATGAATGTAATGACTTACGTTAAGAAAGCATGTTAAATGAATAAGTACTTATCTAGAGTAGTTAAGGGTTGTCTAGTTAAGGTGTGAAGGAGGCATAGGAATGGTCACTTCGTATCTTACCTAGATAAGTCTTAAGAATGACTCTAGTTAGGGAAGTTGGTTGATTATGTGGACATGATCTGAACTTAGGTAGTCTTAAGGATTATATAGGTAATCTTGAAGAGGTCAATCATGGACGTTATCTTCTTGATTTACTTAAGTAAATCCTTTGATAACCTTTGAAAGGGAGAAATTCATATTATATGTATGCTACTGTATTAAGTTAGAATGATCTTATCCTAGGTAATCTATAGGATTTGTTAAGTGTGTGTGAAAGTGGTTGTATGGGAGGTCGCTTCACAACTCACTCAAGTGAGATTTAAAATCACCTTTGGTAGGAAGATCTCATGTTTATGTGCTTGGTGTGTATCTCATTATAGGTGGTCTTAAGGATCATTTAGGTGTGCCTACAGAATGTGTATGGGCGGTCTCTCTTTTTCTTTCTTAAGTGAGTCTTCGGATAGCTTTTAGTGAGGGAATTACATGCTAGCAAGTGTCCAAGATGAAGTAAAAGGACTTAGCTGTACAGTGAATACAGTGATATAACTCACTTTAATATTTTCCTAAAAATGCGAATAATGGCTTAAATGATTTCTTATGTGTTCCTAAGATGTTATATGTTGTAATTATTCTTATAGTATGATGTTTTAATAAAAAATTCATGAAAAGCATGTTATTTACTAGATGTCCCTTTTTCATGGTTTTTGCATGGCTTTCATACTTGGTGCATCTAATGTGCTAACCCCTTCTTTTCCTCCTTTTACTAATGTGTAGGGAATTGTAAGTCTTGAGATGCCACGTAGAATGGATAGGTTTCTAAGGGTTGAAGATTAAGTATGGTGAGTCCTCATCGATTTGAGGACAATATCCACATGTTCCTTTGTGTCTTAGTGTTTATTTTATGTCTTGTATGGGCTTAGTCCCAAGTGTTGTATACTCCAAAGTTTAGATGGTTGAATGAGGTGTTGTAAAGGTTTAATGTTTTAATGAAAGTCTTCCGTTTGCGTATTGATAATGGAAAGCGTTCTTCGTGAGTGAAGAAAGTTTTAAATTCTTACTCATTTTAGAATGCTTATTATACAATGAATGATACGAGTGTCTTTGATGAGACTTCTTGAAGTCTCATTTGCCGTATGGCGACACAAGGATGCTCTAACTTCTAGGGTGTACTTGAGGGTCGTTACAATGGTGTTTGGTGTGGTCTACTTATGGTGGCGGTGCTTATGTGCTATTCTTGTGAATAATGTAGCCTCGTCAGCATTACGTTATGAATTGTAGAAGAATATGGCCTCGTCGGCATTACTTTATAAATTATGACATTATTATGTTATAACTTGAATATGTGAGTATTGTGAAGGTCTTGATAACTTATGTGAAGATTTGAAGTCAAAGTATGTGTTCTTTTAATTGATTATAGGTGATCATGATAGGCCACAGTGATGCCTTATATGTGTAGACTTGACGTTGAAGTGTGAATCTTCTTGGTTGACTATATAAACATTATGATGTGTCATGTTGATGATTCTATAGAAGTGTGTAGGGTGACTTACAAGTATTCTTAGTTGACCCTATATGCTATATAAATAATATTGTACATGTGATTAGATACTTATGAAGTGTATCTAGTTTTGGTAGACGTATATCCCTTACTTGATACATGAGAATTATGAATATGAATCCTTGACATAGTAGGTTAAATCACCTTTGTCATGAATGTATATGTATGATTGGAATATGATCTTGAATAAGGTTAAAAAGGTCATTTATGTGGAACCTTTTAGAAAGAGGGTTATGATATCCTTGAAGTTGAAAGCCGTAATCGTATCCTTATCCTGTGAATGATGGACTTAGAGTTGGTTGGCTGGAACAACATGAAATCATCCTTAGGAAAGTCATTGAGCTATCTTAATAACCATTGTAGGCAGCCCTAGTGTACCCTCTTTGGTAAGGTGTATTATGATTTGGTTATGAACAAGATATGGTACCTCTTTATATGCTCTTTTATTGAATTACTCTATGAGAACAAAGGCTAGCACCAACAGGATATTCTTTGGGAGGAGCTCTAGTTAAGATGGAGACTAGAGTACAAATAAACCCTTGATATTCCTTAACCATGTGCCTACATGGGTTGTGTCGTAGTTCTACCATTGGAAAGTAGAACACCCTCTATAGGAGTAGGGTTGATTACGGATTCCATGCCTAGCTAGTATGGTCTATGTCGGTTATTTCCTATTCTCATCATGTGGGATACATGCTAGTGTTGGATAAGTTCTATAAAGTCTAGGTAGTGGAATGAGACGCTATTTAGACATTGCACGAGTAGGCTTTGAAGATATTAGTATGTACATTCCCCAGGTCTTCTCGAAGACAATTATGTGAAAGTCCTTAATTGTTGAATGTCTCTTGAATTTCTTAATAAATATAGTGACTTTAGTCAAAGGTATGTCAATGAAAAGGTACTTATCTAGAGTAGATTTAAGGATTTCATAGGTAGTCTTGGAAAGGGTGTATGGGCGGTCTCTTCATTCTTACTTAGGTGAGTCTTAGAGTAATTCTAGGTAGGGAATTAAATATGTGAAACGGGAATAATATTATCTAAGGTAATCTAAAGGATCACTTTGGTGTGTGTGAAGGGATTGTATGGGTGGTCACTTCATAACTCATTCAAGTGAGCTTTAGAATCACCATTGGTAGGAGGGTCTAATGTTATTTGAATTGAAGTGAGCTTGATGTTATATTGTAGTATGTGACTATATGTGCTTATATTGACTTGTAGCTGACTATTATACTTGTTTCATGAAGTTTTACTCAAAAAGAGCATGTTTTATACAAATGTCCTTTTATCATGGTTTTAATTGCATGTCACCATACTTAGTGAATTCTAATGTACTAATTCCATATATTTTATCTATCTCTAAAGGTGTATGTAGCATTTTAGAGGACTCTTGAATTGGATGCTTGGATTAGTGTTCATTCAAGCAAGTGTTGGTATGTCCTCACTACATTCGAGGACAACATGAATGTTTAGTTTTTCTTATTGAAAGCATTGTAATAGACTTAGGTATTTCTATATGTTGAAGTATATGTCGTGTCCCAAGATATTCGTGTGTCTAAGATGATACCTTTTAGACTTAGTCTTCCTTCATGACTTTCTATAAAAGAGATATTTTGAAGTATTACTATTTCGTGTGATATTTTTTAATTCAGCACTACTTTTCATATATGAATGCAATGAATGATGTCAAAGGGCGTGTACCAGACCTCCGAGAGGTCAAGTACGCATTGTTGCGATCCGAGAGTTACATATCTTCTAGGGTGTGCTCCCGGGTCATGACAGTTATGTTAGATTGAGTTTCAAGATATTCTTCCAATACTATGAACTTAAGTGATGAATTAATATGAACTACATGATAATTACTGCTTAGCACATAGTTGATATGTATATGAAATGGAAGCCCTCAAGATATTGGAGGCCGAGTTTCTAGGAGCAATATCTTGGGATGGAAGCCCTCATGATAGTAGAGGCGGGGTTTTCTAGGTGCAATCCCATTATCCCATAAACTATGTGCGACATAGGTCTTAAGGTAGTAGACCCACCTATGCTAAGAGTATGGTTCTACCTTAGGCAAGTAGGACAACACTTTTTCAGTGTGGGGTACACATCGGATTCCATGTTTAGCTAACATGGTATATGTTAGTTAAGACTTATTGCATAATCATTGTATGAACCTAAACATGAGATATGAAATATAGTTACTCAAGTAGATTTTTATAGTATGGGTTGGATTATGAATTTTTATTCATGCATTGCACAAGTATGCTTTGAGAGTAATTCTGGTATGTTGTAATTATGTTATGATGATCAATATGTTTCATATTGGAACACCTCTAAAACGACTTAGGTGAAACTAGAACCTAACACTTGTGTATTGATGCTTTGAAGTCCTATAATGGGTTATAATGATGTTAGGAAGCAATGTTTAAGGTTTGGTGAAGTTTTGAGGTCAAACGTCCAAGAACGTCCATTACGATCGAAAGGTTTTCCTTGAAACATGCTAGTGTTCCTTTGTCTCGCTAAGTTTTCTGTGTTTGTTTTTGATGAAATTTATGTGAGGGGTTCTCAACATGTATACGAATATAATCGAGTAGGAAACATCCGGGAGAAAATACCCAAGGACCAACCAGACGGTCCTTGAGGAGGACCCAACTCAAAAGACAAATTTGTCAAAACCAGCCCCACCAGCAATGGCAATCGAGGCCAGTAGGCCAGTCAACGACCCATCGATGAGGGTCATAGGTTAGGAATTATATTTGGAGCTTGAGTTCCCATGTGATATCCTCTGATCCAATCACGGCTTCCAGCACGGCCCGTCGATGGACCAACTAGGTGACAATGGTACGCGTCGATTGAAACCTGCAATTCTAACGTGTCTCGAACAAGTAAAGGGTAGTTTGGGGTTTTTACTTAGCCTTCTTAAAATTAGTTGGACGACTTCATAGGGTTATTGTAGGTATTTTAAGTGGGTTTATAAGTCTAAAACACTTGGATGAATTCACTTTTCAAAATGAAAAACCAAAATCTCTAAAGAGCTCTCTAGAACACCATTGAAGCTCGAATTGAGATTGAATCTTAAAGGCTGATTTCTCAATCAATTATTCTCAATTTTTGTGGTATAGAATCAATGATGGTATGGTTTTCATCCTTGAACCTTCTTTATTCAAGGAGCCAAGCTTCAATGTGTTTTTCAAAGACTTCCAAAAAGATGAACTTCTAAATTGTAATCTAGCCATGGGTTCTTGCATAATATATCATTGAATTGATGTTAATTTGATGATTTTAGACTAAAAACTCTGTGAACCCACGCAATTTATGAAACCCTACTTTTGACTATTTTGTGGGTGATTTGATTATGTCTCTATATGATTGAATTCTTGTGTAGTTTGATTAGGGCTATTGAATTTTAAAAGACTCACGCTAGAATTGTAAGTAGGCTTCCCAAATTTGATGAATTCATATTGTATTATGTTTTATTCATTGTATATTGTGATTATTTGGTTGAATTGTTAACTATGGATATTGGTAAGAGCCTTGGTATATTGAGTTGGTTGAGTTGGCTATGGACTGGAGTTGTTAGATGGGAATGGTGGTATGTTGACCTAACCTTCTCTATATTGTATTGTATAAGATTCTAATTGTGATGATTATTGTTATGGTCCACTTATGGTGGCGGTGCCTATGTGCTATACTTGTGAATTATGTGGCCTCATCGGCATTACTTTATGAATTGTGCCATAATGTGGCCTCGTCGTCATTACTTTAGAAATTATGGATTTATCATGTTATAACTTGAATATGTGAGTATTGTGAGAGTCTTGATGACTTATGTGTATATGAGAAGTCTAAGCATTAATTCTTCTAGTTGATGATATATGTCTCTAGTAGGCAATAGTCAAGTCATTATGTGTATTACTTGATGTTGAAGTATGATAATTCTTGATGGATTATATGAGACTTTTGATAATTTTATTTATTATACTATTCTAGTGAGTAGGGTGACCTATTGTTGACATTAGTTGTCCCTATGTGCCTCTTGAATAATATATTATATGTGATATAGTGAAGTATGTATGTGTCTTATTTTGGTAGACTTGTGTCCCTTACTTGATACATGTACAATGTGAATATGAGTTCTTGGCTTAGTCATGCTAAAGCTCCTTAGTCTTGTATGTGTGATTGACATATGACCTTGAACAAAGTTAAGAAGGTCCTTTATGTGGAACCTTCAACCTAGATGTAAGGTTATGATATCCTTGAGGTTGAAAGTCGTAATGATATCCTTCTTCTGTGAATGGTGGACATAGGGTTGATTGGATAGAACGACATGAAATAATCCTTGGAAAAGTCATTGATCTTTCCTCTTAGCCATTTTAGGTAGCCTTAGTGGACCCTCTTTGGTAAGGTGTAATATGATTGGGTTATGAACTAGTTATGGTACCTCTTTATATGCTCCTTTATTGAAGTACTCTACGAGAACAAAAGCTAGCACCGAGTTAGTATGCTTGGGAAGTTTCTCTATCTAAGATGACATTAGAGCACAAAAGAAACTCTCGATATTCCATAACCATGTGCTTACATTGGATGTGTCCGAGTTACACCATTGGCAAGTAGGACACCCTCCATCGGAGTAGGTTCATGACTCCGGATTTGATGCATAGCTAGTATGGTCTATGTTGGTTATTTCCTATTCTCATCATATGGGATACCTAATAGTGTTGGAGAAGTTCTATGAAGTTTAGGTAGTGGAATAGGACGCTATCTAGACATTGCACGATTAGGCTTTGAAGATGTTAGTGTGTGAGTCCCTAGGTCTTCTCCAAGACCATTATTTGAATGTACTTAAGTGTTGAATATCTCTTAATAAACTAATGAAGATAATGACTAAAGTGCGAAAGTATGTTGATGAATAAGTACTTACCTAGAGTAGTTTAAAGATTGTCTAGTTAAGGTGTGGAGTGGGCATAGGAATGGTCTCATCATGTCTTACCTAGGGAAGTCTTAAAAATAACTCTAGATAGGGAAGTTGATTGATAAAATAGACAGGATGTAAACTTAGGTAGTCTTAAGGATTATTTAGGTAAGCTTAGAGAGGGTGTATGGGCGGTCTCTTCTTGAATTACTTAAATAAGTCATATGATAACCTTTGGGAGGAGAATGTCATATTATATGTTATTGTTTGTTACATAGTTTAGTGTGAAGTCACTGAAATACAAATTAGATATGACTTGGAATGTGTTCCAAATGTGATGTTTGGTTTTTAAATGTGATTCTTATACTTTTAATATGAAGTTTTAATTAAAAAAGAGCATGTTTCTTGTAAATGTCCGTTTCTCATGATTTTATTCATTATGTCATACTTAGTACATGCATTGTACTAATTCCATACTCATTGTCTATATTTGAAGGTGTAAGTCAAAGGGCTTGTATAAGACCTCTTAGAGGTAAAGTATGCCATGTCGCTATCCGAGAACACCATATCTTCTAGGGTGTACTGTCGGGGTGTGACAAAACTTGATATCATAGCATAGGTTATGAAAGTTGTCTTAGGAATCAAAAAGTCTAATTAACGCTACGTCTAGTAGAATCTTGTTCAGCGGTGTGAGTCGCGACACATCTATGGGCGAGAGTCTATAGGACGATAGAGTTTCAATTTCTTAATCAATCTTATGTCGTGCCTATAGGTTTGAGGTTATAAGTGTCTATTTCTAATCTCTTATCTTGTGTTTATAGCAGTACGACTACTAGAAGGATGATTCCTAGAAGGTTGGAAGAGAGAAGGGTGTAAGAGGAAGTTCCTGAAGGTGGACTAGCTACACAAGGAATTTATGTTCCCCAAGATGCTCAAATTCCTCAACAATGTGTTAAAGTCCCTAATGGAGGTGAAGGTAATGGTGTTCCGGTGGTTCCCCCGGACATGACTAATGGGGAGATTAGAGAGGCTCTACTTGCTTTTGCCTGAGCCATGACTACTCATGTGAATAGGGGTATTGAACCTATAGTGAATGCTATGGAGAGTACTATGTCCTCTAGGTGGAGAGACTTTGTGAGGACGAATCCTCCTATCTTTCTTGGCTCTAAGGTGGGAGAGGATCCAAGAGTTTTTGGATGGAGTTTATAAGGTGTTGAGTGCCATGCGTGTGACTTCAAGGGAGAAGGCGGATTTAGCTTCTTACCAATTGAGGGAGATTGCTCAAGTGTGGTACACTCAATGGAAAGATAATAGGCCGGTTGAGTAGGGTCCTATAGAGTGGGAGGAGTCTAATGAGGCTTTCTTAGGAAAGTATTTTCCCCGTGAGAGGACGGAGGTGAAGGTTATGGAATTCATTAACCTCAAGCAAGGCAATATGAGTGTTGAGGAGTATTCTTTGAAGCTCACCATGTTGTCTAGGTATGCTCCATCCTTGGTGTCTAACCCTAGGGATGAGATGAGTAGGTTTGTGACCGGTGTTGCCGACCTTGTGAAAGAAGAGTATTGTACGACCATTCTCCATTGTGATATGAACTTGTCTAGGATTATGGTGTATGCTCAATCCATTGTAGAGTCCAATCTTAGTAAAATTTCTATAAATTTGAAGAGGAGCGGACCAAGTGAGCAAAACCAACCTAGGCAAGAAGAAGGCTCCAATTCAAGATGAACCTAGGGATCCTAAAGTCAAACTTGATAAGGGTAGTAGTTCTCAAAATGGTAAGCCTTATTCTATTTCTTGTGGGAAGAAGCACTATGTCTAATGTGTAGTTGGTACCGATAATCGCTTCGGTTGTGGTAAGGATGGTCATAAGGTGAGGTATTGTCCTACTATTGCGGCTAAAGGAAAAGAAGGGAAGCAAGTTCCTCCAAGTGTTCCAGGTGATGATGTTCCAAGGAAGAATTGCTTCTATGGACTCCAGGCTAAGGGATCAAAGTCGGATGATGATGATGATGTTGGTAAGTTATAGTTTCTACTTTTAGTTGTTATGAGTTCCTTCTAAGTGGGGGAGTATGGTGAGAAGTGGTGTCTTGATTTATTGTCTCTTGTCTTCTATTCAACTCAAGCTTGATAGTTAGAAAGTCATCGTAGCATGTTGCATGTTCCATGGTGTTTAGGACTCCTGTTGAAAGTGAATTTAATTGATTTCATGCATTGTGCATTTTATGAGGTTATAGTTATGTTGTGAATTGAGTTTATATGGTTTTGTGTCCAATATTGTCATGTTTTCATCATAAATTGTTTTAGAGTTGCATTTTTCAAAATTTGAGCCTAGTTCACTGTAATAATGGCAGTTCACTGTGAAGTTTTTGGAATTTTGACTAAATTGTTCTATTGTTGAAAATTGTTGCAATATGTATAGAATTGATGTATATAAGTAAGATAATTTGTGTAGAAGGAGTTCCTACTATTTTGAATGAAGAATGTGAGTCTTATTTGCATAAGTCATAGATTAGTTACTATCCTCTTGTTGTATTTTGAGTCTCTTAAGTATGTGAAATTGGTGTTCCTCTTAAATTATGTATTGTCCATGGTGTGGTATGGTTATGTTCTGCTATGCTTGAGTTAATTACCTCTTGAAAGTTCCTAGAATGAAGCAAGTGTCATTCGAGGACGAATGTTGTCGTGCGGGAGAATATAACCTCTAACACAACTTAGGTGAAACTAGAGCCTAACACTTGTGTCTTGATGTTTTTATGTACTTAAATAGGCTATAATGATGTTAGGAGGAAGTTTTATACGTTTGGTGAAGTTTGGAGATCAATCGTCCAAGAACATCCATGACGTTCGAAAGGTTTGCGTTGAAATGTGCTTGTGTGCCTTAGTGTGTTTGGTTAAATTTTCCATCTTCGTTTTGGATGAAATTGATGTGAGAGGTCCTCAAAATGTGTAAAACTATATTCGGGTTTGAAACGTCCGGGTGAAAACTCCCCAAGGACCAACCAAAGGGTCCTTGAGGAGGACCCAACTGAAGAGTCAAATCTGTCAAAACAAGCTCCACCAACGGAGGCAATCGACGGCTAGTCTGCCAGTCAACGACCCGTCGATGAGTGACGTAGGTTAGAATTAGCTTTTGAGCTTGATCTTCCATATGAGAGCCTCTGATCTTATCGACGGTTTCCAGAACGACATGTCGATGGACCAACCAGGCGTCGATGGTGGGCGTCGATTAACACCTACAATTCTGCAGGTGTCTCGGCCTACTGAAGGGTAGAATTAGTTGGACGACTGCTTAATGTTATTTTAGGTGTTTTAAGTGGGTTAATAAGTCTAAAACACTTAGATTAATTCACTTTTCAAAATCAAAACCCAAAATCTCTAAAGAACTCTCTAGAACACCATTGAATCTTGAAGGTTGATTTTTCCATCAATTCTTCTCACTTTTCGTGGTCTAGCATCAATTAAGGTATAGTTTTCATCCTTTAATCTTCTTTATGCAAGGAACCAAGCTTCAAATATATTTTCAAAAGACTTCTAAAAAAGATAAACTTCTAAATTGTAAACTAGCCACGGGTTCTTGCATAAAACATTTTGAATCAATGTATTATGATTAAATTGATGTTAATTTGATAATTTTAGACTGAAAACTCTATGAACCCATGCAATTCATGAAACCCTTGTTTTTACTATTTTGTGGGTGATATGATTATGTCTCTATACTATTGAATTCTTGTGTAGTTTGATTAGGGCTCTTAAACCATAAAAGAATCATGCTATAATTGTAATAGGTTGCCCTAATTTGATGAATTCATATTGTATTATCTTTGATTCCTCGTATATTGTGATTATTGAGTTGGTTGAGTTGGATATGTATTGGAGTTGTGAGATGGGAATAGTGGTAGGTTGACCTAACCTTCTCTATATTGTACTTTATAAGTCTTGAATTGTAATGATGATTGGTAGTGCCCTCTTATGGTGATGGTGCTTATGTGCTATATTTGAGAATTATATGGCCTCGTCGGCATTACTTTATGAATTGTGAAAAAATGTGGTCTAGTGGACATTACTTTATGAATTATGCCTTTATCATAGTATAACTTGAATACATGAGTATTGTGAGAGTCTTGATGACTTATGTGTATATGTGAAGTCTAAACATTAATTCTTCTAGTTGATGATATGTGTCTCAAGTAGGGTAGAGTGAAGTTATTATGCGTATTACTTGATGTTGAAGTATGATGATTCTTGATTGATTATATGAGACTTGTGATAACTTAGATTGATGATACTATCGTAGTGAGTTGGGTGACCTGTAGTTGACATTGGTTATCCCTATGTGCTTCTTGAATGATATGTTTTATGTGATATGGTGAAGTATGCGTGTGTCTTGTTTTGGTAGACTTGTGTCCTTTACTTGATACATGTACAATGTGAATATGAGTTCTTAACTTAGCATGCTAAAGCTCCTTAGTCTTGTATGTGTGATGGACATGTGACCTTGAACATAGTTAAGAAGGTCCTTTAAGGGGAACCTTCAACCTAGATGGAACATTATGATATCCTTGACGTTGGAAGCCGTAATGGTATCCTTCTTCAATGAATGGTGGATGTGACGGTCCGCAAGTCCCCCCTAGAAGTTAGGGAGAACCCTTGGATCGTCACAAGGCATACTTGACCTTTTTGGGTCTTGTACAAGCTCTTTAACTATCGTTCATTACATAAGACATGAAAAGTAGTGCGGAATTCAAACTTTTCACGACATTTAATGTAAAAAGGAAATCTTTCATAAATACTAGGAAAATGTCATCGTCACAAGCCAACATAAAGACACGACATAATATCTTAGGGACACGGCCCTTTACATTATAAGAAATGCATTATAATTCTTAAACAAAGAAACTAAGAAACATAGACTATGTCCTCGGATATCTTGAGAGAGTAGATTCCCAAGCTTCATCTTCTAGACTTCTCCTCGCTTCCAAACCTATAGTTATTAAGTATAGAAAAGTATGGGGTTAGTACAAAACAATGTACTAAGTATGGCATATGCAAAAACATGCAAAAAGGTACATTTTAGTATAAATACACTTTCATCCCAAATAAGTAAAACCTTCATGAATATAGGAGTAAATCAACATAAGAATCATCATTTAACACTTACAGGAGGATTTCCATAATTTTAGCAAAAAAAACCATTTTACAGTGAAGTATCCAAATATTACAGTGAACCCCTTAGCATTACAATGTATTCATTTGAGCATTACAGTGAACAATTTTTAATCCCAAAACAGTGAACTCTCAAAGTCAAACCAAGAGGAAGTGAACTCATTTCCATAGGAGTTTCCCTAGCTAAGGTTATCATAAGACTCACAAAGGTAAGACATGAAAGAAACGCCCATAAACCTCCTTAAATACACATCTAGGTGATCCCTAAGACTTCTCATTCTAGGCTAACCCGGCTCGGGAGAACAAGTCCCCACTCAATGACAAGACATTAGAAGAGCACTCAAACACTTCACATAAGACACACCAAGACTTCCCTTTCGGGATTCCTACTTAGTGCAATGAGTACATGGTGTCCCATTCCACCACCTACCCTAAGTAGTACACTCTTTTAGAAGACTTAGCTCATTAAATTCGTATAAGACACACCAAGACATCTCTTTCGGAATGCCTACCTACTTCAATGGATAGATAGCGTCCCATTCCACCACCTACGCTAAGTAATACACTCTTTTATAAGACTTAGTACTTTCAATTCATTCAAGACACACCAAGACTCGACTTTCGGAATGCCTAGCTAGTGTAATGGATAGATAGCGTTCCATTCCATCACCTACCCTAAGTAGTACACTCTTTTAGAAGACTTAGTACTTTCATTACTTTTATGGGGGTTAGCTTAACTGACATACACCATGAGATCTAGACATGGAATCTCGATGTTAACCCTTATCGGATGAGGGATCCTCACTTGCTTAGAGTAAGGTCATTCTCTTAGATTTTACATGGCTTTCCCAATAGATTCACCTATGCGGGCGCATAGTTAATGGGTAAGGAGATTTCTACTAAGTAACTCATTATCTACAAACGAGGAGTACTCATCTCAAGAGGTACATTGGAATACGACTCGAAAGTCCCCCCTAGAAGTTAGGGAAAACCCTCGGTTCATGGCAAGGCGTACTTGACCCTTTGGGGTCTTGTAAAAGCCCTTTAACTATCGTTCATTACATAAGACATGAAAAGTAGTGCGGAATTTAAAACTTTTCACGAATAAATTAATAAAAGGAAATCTTTCTAAATACTAAAGAAATATCATCGTCACAAGACAACGTAAAGACACGACATAATATCTTAGGGACACGACCCCTTTACATTAAAAACAAATACATAATAAGTGTTTAGACATGAAACTAAGAAAATGACTATGCCCTAGAATATATGAGGACATACTTTGTCTTGAGAGGAACTTTCCCAAGCTTCACCTTCAAACCTTCAAAAGCTTCCAACCTATACTCATAGAGTATAGAAAAATGTGGGGTTAGTACAAAACAATGTACTAAGTATGAAATATGCAAAAACATGCAAAAAGGAATATTTTAGTAAAATAAGCTTTCATGTCAAAACAAGTAAATATTCATGAATATAGAAGTAAAACAATATAAGAAACATCATTTAACACTAATAGAAGAATTTCCCTAATTTTTGCAAAAGAAAGCATTCTTACAGTAACCTTCCAATTTTTACAGTGAACTAAAGGCCTCCAAAATGGTTAACTTCCAAAGCATTGCCAATGAGGAAATTAGCATCATTTCCGACGGAGTTTCCCTATCTAAGGTTATCCTAAGACTACCTAAGGTAGGACATGAAGGAAGTACGTATATGCCTTCTTCAATACACACCAAAGCAACCCTCAAGACTACCTCCCTTTTGGCATACTCACCTCGGGATAACAAGCACCCACTCAATGGGAATACAATAGAAGAACACCCAACAACACTCCAACAATTCCCTTTCGGAATGCCTACTTAGTGCAATGAGTAGATGGCGTCCCATACTACCATCTACCCTAAGTACTACACTCTTTTAGAAGACATGGCAGCAAGACTCCCCTTTCGGAAGGTCCTACCTAGTGCAATGGATAGATAGCGTCCCATACCACCACCTACCCTAAGTAGTATGTTCTTTTAGGAGACTTAGTTCATTCAATTAAAATAAGACTCTGTAACAACCCTAAAAATGGATATAATAAGTAATGCTTAAAGTGTCTAGAATGCCTACGATTAGACCAGGTTCACACGGATTGATGCGCGCAGAACCAGACCTTGGAACCCTTGCTACAGCCAAGCCAACTAACTTGGGGAGTTAGTTGATCTATAAAAGATTGGGTCCAACCATGTAGGGCTCTCAAATACGAATATTTACTCGAAGGAGTCTTACCGGACTTAAAAAGGAGAAATCTTAGGTTTGGAGGGTCTAGGGGTAAAATGGTATTTTTCTAGGCTAAGGGTAGTATCGTAATTACCCTAACTATATAATTAATTATTTAATTAATAAGGTGGAGGGGAATTTTTGGGAGAGAGGACCGAAAATTGGCACTTGAAGTGAAGTTTTGCTCCACCCGGGTTTGAACCTAGCTGGAAGCAATGGATTAAAATTGTTTTTAATTTAAGTTGGTAAATTAATATAATTAATTTATATTGATTGTTTATTAGATGATTTAAAATAAA
Source organism: Solanum sitiens (assembly GCA_016801875.1). NCBI lineage: Eukaryota > Viridiplantae > Streptophyta > Magnoliopsida > Solanales > Solanaceae > Solanum > Solanum sitiens. The sequence goes on along the minus strand of JABWTJ010000776.1, from coordinate 504,831 downwards.
ATAAAATCAGATTTTTAATAATTAACTAAACCTTATTTGACTAAGTCCTAAACTAGACTCCTAAGCCTAAGATAACTCTCTCCTCTCACGCTCATCTCTCTCTCTCACATCTCTATCACTCTCACTCATGATTCTCTCTGCCAAATAACTTCAAAAACAGTAGTTAAACCAAAGTTCTTCACACTTGAAGAACTCACAACGAAAATATAAGAAAACAAACGAAATCAATCACGTTGGCAAAGAGAAGTTTGTCCGTCGAGTTGGTGTTGACTTTGAGGGGATTTAGACGTGATCTTTGGAGAAGATTTTTGGCAGAAAGTCGAGGTTTGAACTTCATAAAAGGTATGGGTTTTCTTACTCTTGGTCACTTTCCCAAGAGACCCCTAGGATTCAGTCGATTCTAATTCAAAAACTAGGATTGTTTCCCCGTTGCATGTCCCTGTCACTAGCTCCCAATAATTCTTAGGTTGGGTAAGTTTGGTGGTAGATATTAGTCGTGTTATATGTTTTCGTGATGAATATGTTCATATTTGTGTGTTTGAAATCGTATGAATGACAACCTATGTGTTTTCGAAACTATGTGCATGTGTGTGCAAGGATGTAACCGTGACTAATGTTCTCTGTTTGATGCTCCAAAAATTTTAATGTTATGGTTGTTATTTTATGTGCATAAACCTATGTAAATCGTGATGTTCATATAAGAGGAAATGTGGCTGATTTGAGTGATAATCTATTGGCTAAACGAACCTATGAAAAATGCACCCAAAACATGTTAAATGATCTACGAATTACCCTATGAGTTCAAGTGTAAATGTTGATGAAAGTGAGCTGAAATGTGACCAAATTTCCAGCAACTTACAAGTTTTGTTTTGGCTAAACGAATCCATGAAAAATGCACCTAAGAACGTATTAAATGATCTACGAATCACCCTATGAATTCAAGTGTAAATGTTGAAGAAAGTGAGCTGAAAAATGTGACAAAATTCCAGCAAATTATGAGTTTGTTTTTGGCTAAACATAGATGAATAAATCTGGAAATTTAAATGGGTATAAATTAGGTGAGGTCATTAGGAATCGAACTCGCGACCTCACCCTTGAAAAGCACTAAAACGTTAATAAAGAAATGGGGATGAGGGGGGTTCGAACTTGGGTACTCATGGCTAGAAATTAATATATGAAGTTAATAATTGAGAGGAGTGGGATTCGAACCCACAACCTCTCAGTCAGAACTTAAGGAAAAAAAATTAAAAGAAAATAAATGTGAGTTGTGGAATTGAACCCATGACGTTAAGGCAGTAGAGGAGCGTAATAGAAAATGAAAAAGAAAGGAAATGGGAGGCGTGGGAATCGAACCCACGACCTCAAGGTAGTGAAGAAGAGTTAAGAGAAAATGAAGATAAAAGAAATGTGAGGCGTGGGAATTGAACCCATGACCTCTAGGTAGTAGAGGCGAAATAAAAGAAAAATAAAGAGAGGTTGTGGGGGTTTGATCCCACAACCTCATGGTCAACTCGAAATAGACAAGGGAAATAAATAAAAAAATAAAAGGGGTTGTGGGGGTTCGATCCCACAACCCCTCGGCCAAGGAAGAGGAAATTCGAGGGAGAAAAATAAAGAGGAAACGTTGATGTTGGGGCTCGATCTAGGGTCCCAATGTCAAGTGGACCAAAAATAATATAAATGAAAAATGTAAGTGTTGTCCAAGGGATTCGAAACCGGGTTCCCTTGCCCAAATTCCATATTGATACATAAGTCATATGTGAATTAAATATTCAAGAATAATGCTACCTACTTAGATAGAAATCGAGATCTTGGCATACATACAAGATGCATAAGTCTTGTACCAAATAATCTTAGGAAGATATGAATCACTTAAGCGAACTATGAACGAAACATCATGGCTTGTATGTAAAGACCCATAAGTCTAGCATATGTTTATAAATAAGTGAACCTAAGATTTATGTAATGAAATAATATAACCCTAGAAGGGTTATGTAAGAGTGTAACACACACTAAATGGCCAAGTGCATTGGCATACGATGAAGTTAATATTATGTAATGAAAAGATGAAACCCTAGAAGGGTTAAGTAAGAGTGTGAAACAGACAAATGGCCAAGTGCATTGGCATATGATGAAATGAACATTCAAGTACAAAGGGGTGAGTAATTATGAAGACCAAATGTGCTAATGTTAATGAATGTGGTGACAACATGATATGAGGCTAATGTAAAAGATGAGAACAATCTCAAATGAGCCTAAGTAAATGTTACCAAAACGTACTCACCTATGAGAGTGTAAAGTTAATTAAGAGACCAGTCTCTATGAACACTCTAATGAAAGTATTGAGATTAACACACTTAATACTAATGATGAGATGAGAAATCATATATTGAGCTATGATGTCCTCATACAAGAAGCCAGCTTCCATGACGTATGAGTTGAATGTAATGGAACTTTATACTGAGCACCGATAGACTATCTATGAGCGGTGATGCCTTCTTTCGGAAAGGGCGGAGGTTCACGTAACTCTCATGAGATGAGACTGTCCGGCATGCCGGGTATGGGTCTCCTTATATTTCCTAGTATTCGAACCTATACTTCCAATATAGGGATCTGGCGGGGTTCAATTCCCATGTACGCTAGCATGTTTTAGGTCACTTTGGCCGCTAATTCAACCTCTTTTTGTTATGGGGGAGACACTGGATTTCATGATGCTCACATGATCTATGTCGGTTAAAGTTAAAGTTCCCAATAAATGAATGAGGCCAGCCTCAAATGATGCACATAATGAAATGAATGATACCAAAGGTGATAGGATAGGATAATCAAGAGGTGAGCTAGACTCAAGTAATGACACTAGGTTATTCTTGATCATTGCACAGCAAACCCGATGAGAGTCTTAAACTACATCCTAGGTATAGCTGGTGTTTACTCTAGCTTATGAAAGAATGAAACGAAGTACATATGAATGAATGAAGCAGACTATGTGTTTGCTAAAGAAGACTCCCTAGTTGAGGTCCCATATGTTTAGACCTCATTTTGGGAAGTCTTAATGTCAAGTCCATGATTCCAAGGTCTTATGTCATATCAATGAATGATATGAAAGATGTTATGTGCTATATGCATATTGATATGTGTTAAGTGTAAGATGTTATGTGCTGTGTGCATGATGATAAGTATGATGATGCTTGTTACTCTCATGGTATGACTTTCCTAATCCAAATTTGGAAAGCTCACTGACTTTCCTAATCCAAATTTGGAAAGCTCACTGAATTTCCTAATCCAAATTTGGAAAGCTCACTCACTTTCCTAATCCCAATTTGGCAAGTCCACTGACTTGACTTTCCATAATCATGTTGTTAGGAAAGAGCTATTCTTACTCATGCATGTCCTTGGTGTGTACTTGCATATACCCATACTTAGTACAAGTGTGTACTAATTCCATACAACTCTATATTTTTAGGTGCAGGCACAGGTGGACGCTAGAGCTTACAGGTTGACGTTGCAGCTATCCGGACGTGGAGTTTTCATCCGGACTTGGTAGGCCCTCATGCTTTCGAGGATGTCTACCGTTACTATCTAGCTTAGATATAGGCTTTAGCTAGTGCAGTATGTTCCACTAGTGTTTATTTCCGTTTTTATTTTATACATTGTATTGGTGCCATTTTGGTAATTATACATTTAATGCAGTATTGAACTATTTCTTTCAGTTGATAATCTTAATGTTAGATGGTTGATGGTGAACACTATTAATGTAAGTAGAATGACTTTTATGCATGATAAGAAACAAAAAGTTTCAAATTTTCCGCTAAAATTAACCTATATGAAGAAAGAATGACATATGTAGGCTTGTCTGCGACCTCTGAGAGGTCAATGACGCCGGTCTCGTATGGGGTCTAGATTCCAGTCGTGACAAAGTTGGTATCAGAGCACTAGGTTAAATTCGGAGGATAATGAGTTTACATCAACCACATCGAGTAATTTCTAAGTCATGGTAGTGAGGTGCACCACTATCCTGAATTAGAGACTGCATGATGCGTAGGAAAAATTCCCTTCTTCTGATCTTATCGTGGTTTTCCTAATGTCTGATTTCTTTGTGTTATGAGCGTGTCTAACATCAATCCTTGTTGTTTTCAGAGAATGAATACTAGAAGAACCATTGGTCAAAGGAGAAGAGGAGCAGCTGCTGGGGACAATCAGGTTCCACCCCAGGCTCCAGCTGAAGGAGTGGCTATGCCGGTTAATCCAGCTGGTTGACTGATGCGGAGGTGCAGGCATCTCTGGACCAGAGGGCACAGGACATCACTATGCAGGCCCAGGCTATGACTGCCCAGGTCAACCGGTAGAATGTTCAGAGGGAGAACCCACCGGTTCGTAGCATGGATGACAGGCTGAGAGATTTTACGAGGATGAATCCTCCTATTTTGACGGGGTCTAAGACTTCAGAGGATCCCCAGGAGTTTGTGGACAAGGTGCATAAGATTTTGGTGTCTATGGGGGCCACAAATACTGAGAAGGCTGAGTTGGCTTTCTATCAGCTCAAGGATGTAGCACAGACTTGGTGCAAGATGTGGCAGGATAGCCGAGCTTTGGGAGGAGTTCCGGTCACTTGGGAGCTGTTTAAGACAGCCTTCCTGGAGAGATTCATTCACAGGGAGATGAGGGAGGCAAAGGTTGAGGAGTTTATCAACCTTAAGCAGGGATCATTGACAGTTAGGGAGTATTCCATGAAGTTTGTTAAACTATCTAGGTATGCTACTTTCCTTTGTATCTAACAAAAAGGATGAGATGAGTACTGAAGTTTGTTAAACTATCCAGGTATGCTACTTTCCTTGTATCTAACAGCATGGATGAGATGAGCAGGATCCTCACAGGAATCAACGAAGATCTGGAGGAGGAGTGTCGGTCTGCGATGATCCATGATAACATGGAGCTCTTCAGGTTGATGGTGCATGTCCAACAGGTAGAGGACAGCCGCAAGAAGAGGGGCGTTCGTGATGCTAGGAGGCCTAAGCCTCAAGATCAAGCAGGTCCCAGCCATGGAGGCCACAAAAACAATTTTGGCGTCCGTGAGCAGCCCAGGTTTAAGAAGGGACTCTCCCACCAAGGGGAGTCAATTTCATCCAAAGGTCGCTATGCTAGGGATTACGAGTCCATAGTTAAGAGAAACAATGAAGTAGATACACCTCAGGAGAGGCCACCTTGCAGGAAGTGAGGCAAACTGTATGGATGAGATTGTATGATGGGCACTAACGCTTGTTACAGTTGTGGCAAACCGGGTCACATGGTGAAGGATTGTCCGAATAGGAGAAGTCAAGAACAAGGAAAGGAGAGAGTTCACCCTAATGATCCAAGTGAAGAGGCTCCAAGGAGGCAACGATTCTTCATACTCAAGTCTAGGGGTGTAGGGGAAGGCACCTCTGGTGAAGTCTCGGGTGCGTAGCCTTAATTAGTCTTTCATGTATTTGACTGTGTTTAGTGTTTATGCACTAGTATGAGGTTTGATATGTTTGAGTCATTATGTTGGTGGATGATTAGTATGACTTATATGTTTACTTATGTTGTATGCTTTGATGAGACTAGTTTAGGAAAGAGTTCCTTAGTCTATTAATGTGAAGCTACTAGTAGGTTTCAAGGATGTGCACCATCATGTCAATATGTGAATCAGACATTCACCAATGGGGAGTATTGAATTACCTATGTATGCATACGTTCTATAGATGACTTACTTATTATTAGTACAGTGTAGTGTCATTCGGGTACGAATGTTCCTAAGGGGGGGGGGGATAATGTAACAACCCTAAAAATGGATATAATAAATAATGCTTAATATGTCGAGAATGCCTACAATTAGACCGGGTTCACACGAATTGATGCACGTAGAACCAGACCTCAGAACCCTTGCTACAGCCAAGACAACTAACTTAGGGAGTTAGTTGAGCTATAAAAGGTTGGGTCCAACCATGTAGGGCTCTCGAATAAGAAGATTTACTCGAAGAATCTTTACCGGACTTAAAAAGGAGAAATCTTAGGTTTGGAGGGTCTAGGGGTAAAATGGTCTTTTTCCAGGCTAAGGGTAGTATCGTAATTACCCTAACTATAAAATTAATTATTTAATTAATAAGGTGGAGGGGCATTTGGGGAGAGAGGTCCAAAAATTGGCTCTTAAAGTGAAGTCTTGCTCCAACGGGGGTCGAACCTAGGTGGAAGCAATGAATTAAAATTATTTTTAATTTAAGTTGGTAAATTAATATAATTAATTTATATTGATTATTTATTAGATGATTTAAAATAAAATAAAATCAGATTTTTAATAATTAACTAAACCTTATTTGACTAAGTCCTAAACTAGACTCCTAAGCCTAAGCTAACTCTCTCTCCTCTAACGCTCATCTCTCTCTCTCTCACGTCTCTATCACTCTCACTCACGATTCTCTCTACCAAATAACTTCAAAAACAGTAGGTAAACCAAAGTTCTTCACACTTGAAGAACTCACAACGAAAATATAAGAAAACAAACGAAATCAATCACGTAGGCAAAGAGAAGTTTGTCCGTCGAGTTGGTGTTGACTTTGAGGGGATTTAGACGTGATATTTGGAGAAGATTTTGGGCAGCAAGTCGAGGTTTGAACATCATAAAAGGTATGGGTTTTATTACTCTTGGTCCCTTTCATAAGAGACCCCTATGATTCAGTCGATTCTAATTCAAAAACTAGGATTGTTTCCCCGTTGCATGTCCCTGTCACTAGCTCCCAATGATTCTTAGGTTGGGTATGTTTGCTGGTAGATATTAGGGGTGTGTTATGTTTTCATGATGAATATGTTCATATTTTTTTGAAATAGTATGAAACACAACCTATGTGTTTTAAAAAGTATGTGCATGTGTGTGAAAGGATGTAACCGTGACTAATGTTCTCTGTTTGATGCTCTAAAAATTTTAATGTTATGGTTTTTATTTTACATGCATAAACCTATGTAAATCGTGATGTTCATATAAGATGAAATGTGGCTGATTTGAGTGATAATCTCTTGGCTAAACGCACCTATGAAAAATGCACCCAAAACGTGTTAAATGATCTACGAATTACCCTATGAGTTCAAGTGTAAATGTTGATGAAAGTGAGCTGAAATGTGACCAAATTTCCAGCAACTTACAAGTTTTATTTTGGCTAAACGAATCCTTGAAACATGCACCTAAGAACGTATTAAACGATCTACGAATTACCCTATGAATTCAAGTGTAAATGTTGAAGGAAGTGAGCTGAAAAATGTGACAAAATTTCCAGCAAATTATGAGTTTGTTTTCGGCTAAACATAGATGAATAAATCTTGAATTTAAATGGGTATAAATTAGGTGAGGTCATTAGGAATCGAACTCGCGACCTCACCCTTGAAAAGCACTAAAACGTGAATAAAGAAATGGGGCTGAGGGGGGTTCGAACTTGGGTAGTCATGGCTGGAAATTTATATATGAAGTTAAGAATTGAGAGGAGTGGGATTCGAACCCACAACCTCTCAGTCAGAACTTAAGGGGAAAAAAAGAAAAGAAAATAAATGTGAGGCGTGGGAATTGAACCCACGACCTCAAGGCAGTAGAGGAGAGTAAGAGAAAATGAAAAAGAAAGGAAATGGGAGGCATGGGAATTGAACCCACGACCTCAAGGCAGTGAAGGAGAGTTAAGAGAAAATGAAGATAAAAGAAATGTAAGGCGTGGGAATTGAACCCACGACCTCTAGGCAGTAGAGGGGAAATAAAAGAAAAATAAAGAGAGGCTGTGGGGGTTTGATCCCAAAACCTCATGGTCAACTCGAAATAGACAAGGGAAATAAATAAAAAAATAAAAGGGGCTGTGGGGGTTCGATCCCACAACCCCTCGGCCAAGGAAGAGGAAATTCAAGGGAGAAAAATAAAGAGGAAACGTTGATGTTGGGGCTCGATCTAGGGTCCCAATGTCAAGTGGACCAAAAATAAAATAAATGAAAAATGTAAGTGTTGTCCAAGGGATTCAAAACCAGGTTCCCTTGCCCAAATTCCGTATTGATACATAAGTCATATGTGAATTAAATATTCAAGAATAATTCTACCTACTTAGATTGAAATCGATATCTTGGCATACATACAAGATGCATAAGTCTTGTACCACATAATCTTAGGAAGATATGAATCACTTAAGCGAACTATGAATGAAGCATCATGGCTTGTATGTATAGACCCATAATTCTAGCATACGTTTAAAAATAAGTGAACCTAAGATTTATGTAATGAAATGATATAACCTTAGAAAGTTTAGGTAAGAGTGTAACACACACTAATTGGCCAAGTGCATTGGCATACGATGAAATGAATATTATGTAATGAAAAGATGAAACCCTAGAAGGATTAAGTAAGAGTGTGAAACACACAAATGGCGAAGTGCATTGGCATATGATGAAATGAACATTCACGTACAAAGGGGTGAGTAATTATGAAGAGCAAATGTGCTAATGTTAATGAACGTGGTGACAACATGATATGAGGCTAATGTAAAAGATGAGAACAATCTCAAATGAGCCTAAGTAAATATTACCAAACGTACTCACCTATGAGAGTGTAAAGTTAATGAAGAGACCAGTCTCTATGAACACTCTAATAAAAGTATTGAGATTAACACACTTAATACTAATGATGAGATGAGAAATCATCTATTGAGCTATGATGTCCTTATACTAGAAGCCAGCTTTCATGAAGTGTGAGTTGTATGTAATGGAACTTTATACTGAGAACCGATAGACTGGCTATGAGCGGTGATGCCTTCTTTCGGTAAGGGCGGCGGTTCACGTAACTCTCATGAGATGAGACTGTCTGGCATGCCGGGTATGTATCTCATTATATCTCCTAGTCTTCGAAGCTATACTGCCAATATAGGGATTTGGCGGGGTTCAATTTCCATGTACACTAGCATTTTTTGGGTCACTTTGGCCGGTGATTCCACCTCTTTTCGGTGTTGGGTGACACAGGATTTCATGATCCTCACATGATCTATGTCGGTTAAAGTTAAAGTTCCCAATAAATGAATGAGGCCAGCCTCAAATGATGCACATAATGAAATGAATGATACCAAAGGTGATAGGATAGGATAATCAAGAGGTGAGCTAGACTCAAGTAATGACACTAGGTTATTCTTGATCATTGCACAGCAAACCCGATGAGAGTCTTAAAATACATCCTAGGTATAGCTGGTGTTTACACTAGCTTATGAAAGAATGAAACGAAGTACGTATGAATGAATGAAGCAGACTTTGTGTTTGCTAAAGAAGACTCCCTAGTTGAGCTCCCATATGTTGAGCCCTCATTTTGGGAAGTCTTAATGTCAAGTCCATGATTCCAAGGTCTCATGGCATATGAAAGAATGATATGAAAGATGTTATGTATGATATGCAATATGATATGTGTTATGTGTAAGATGTTATGTGTTGTGTGCAATATGATAAGTATGATGATGCATGTTACTCTCATGGCCTGACTTTCTTAATCCAAATTTGGAAAGCTCACTGACTTTCCCAATCCAAATTTGGAAAGCTCACTGACTTTCCTAATCCAAATTTTCAAAGCTCACTCACTTTGCTTATCCCAATTTGGCAAGTCCACTAACTTGACTTTCCATACTCATGTTGTTAGGAAAGAGCTATTATTACTCATGCATGTCCTTGGTGTGTGCTTGCATATACCCATACTTAGTACAAGTGTGTACTAATTCCACACAACTCTATATTTTTAGGTGCAGGCACAGGTGGACGCTAGAGCTTACACGTTGACGTTGCAGCTATCCAGACGTGGAGTTTTCATCCGGACATGGTAAGCCCTCATGCTTTCGAGGATGTCTACCATTACTATCTAGCTTAGATGTAGGCTTTAGCTAGTGCAGTATGTTCCACTAGTGTTTTTTTCCGTTTTTATTTCAGACATTGTAGTGGTGCCATTTTGGCAATTATACATTTAATAGAGTATTGAACTATTTCTTTCAGTTGATAATCTTAATGTTAGATGGTTGATGGTGAACACTATGAATGTAAGTAGAATGACATTTATGCATGATAAGAAACAAAAAGTTTCAAATTTTCTGCTAAAATTAACCTAGATGAAGTAAGAATGACGTGTGTAGGCTTGTCTGCGACCTCTGATAGGTCAATGACGCCGGTCTCGTCTGGGGTCTAGATTCCGGTCGTGACAGACTCACCAAGACTCCCATTTAGGAATGCCTACCTAGTGCAATGGATAAATAGCATCCCATTCCACTACCTACCCTAAGTAGAACACTCCTTTAGAAGACTTGGCACATTCATTACTTTAGTGGGAGGTTAGCTTAACCGACATAGACCATGAGAGCTAGACATGGAATCCCGATATTAACCCCTATCGGATGAGGGATCCTCACTTGCCTAGAGTAAGGTCATTCTTTTTAGCTTTTACATGTCTTTCCTAATACACCTATGCGGGAACATAGTTAAGGGATAAGGAGAATGCTACTGAGTAACTCATTCTCTACTAACGAGGAGTACTCATCTCAAGAGGTACGTTGGACTACAACATCTCAACTCACGAAGTGTAACCACCTCTACTTCATATCCTCTGGGTGCTAAACATAACCTCTACGGATTTTAAACATTATAAGCTATAGGCTATGGATAACTAGTGAACGTCTCAACTCACGAAGGGCATTCATCCTCCGACCTATCTTAGAAAGCTCTTAGAATGTAGTTAGGTTGCTACTAAACACTTCATCTCAACTCACGAAGAGTGTTCACCCCAAAACTCCTCTATTTACTCAACTTAGCTTCATACATTCATTCAAGTGTGAGATTGTGTGTACATGTGAGCACACCTTGCACATAAGAACCCTTTCATTTATATTAACTAATATTCATGCTTTAGGCCTGTATTCATCAAATCACACACTTCTTATGCTTCACATAATCATATTCTTCATTTAGACATAACATAAGCAAAACATGCAATTCAACTTCACAAAACACAAGGCAAGACTTATCTTCAATATCACTTCATTTCACATATTAGGCCTTCAAAAGCCACACTCACAATACATACTAAGTAATATCAAGTTCATCAAATAAACACCGCCACCAAGAAGGTGGACCATACCAATCAAGACCAATTTATCATAAGAAATACACAATGTAAGCAACTCACCATTTAACCAAGCCATCACCACCTATAATCATTTTCTCAATATTTCATCATAATAAGGCCCTTAGTGCAGTAGCTAAATCATAATAACAACACAAGAAAACCAAAGTTCATACCCTACACAAACATGCTCATTTGACCCATTTCTTCAGCTAAAATTTTGAAATATGCATAAACATGAGTTAATTAGGGTTTTGAAATTAAAATCATCAATTCATACTAGAATAAAAACATTTCAATCATTAAAACACTTTTACAAGAAGTTCCATGCTTAAAAGCAAAGATAGAAGGAAATAGAGTTTGAAACCCTTTTTGAAATCTTTTGGAAATGACTCTTTGAATGGAAGAGGGTTCAAGGATGGATACCGTACCTCAATGAGAAGTAAAAGCACAAATCTTTTATAAAGAAATACGTCCAACCCAGCCCTTCTTTCCCTCCTTGAGTCTTAGATCCAATGGTGACTTTGAGAGAGTTTTCTTTAGAGAGGGAGTTTGAATATTTGAAGTGAGGGGTCTTGTCTAGGTCTATGACTTACAACTAATCTAATATAAATTAAAAACCCAAAAAGTATCATCCTAGAGTCCTAAACGACTTGGGGTGAATTTACACAAAACAACCCAAGCTGGCAGCAAACGTTCAACAGATTTTGCAGGTGCCAATCGATGACCCCAAGCTACTGGGTGTCGTTTGATCGACGGCCCATTCTGCTGGGGCATCGATGGCTTCAGAGATGATTCATGGGGCGATAGTCTCCCACTAAGTATGGGACTGAGCCCCCGCAAATGACGGGGCGTCGTTGAGTCTACGGCCAGTAGACTGCCCTCCGTCGATGGAGCAGTGGTTTGGTAGCTTTGTGCTATGTCTTGGGTCCTCTTCTAGGGCCCCTAGTGGGTTCTATATGGAGTCTTACCCGGAAGTTAAACCCCTAAACTAAGTCGTACAGATCTTAGGAACATCCCACATCAATTTTGATTAAAACGAACACGTAAAAATCACTCAAACACATCAATACACACAAGTACTTTCTAAGGCATATCATCCAAAATGTCATGGACGTTCTTCGACGTTTGACCTCAAAACTTAACTAAACTTCGCACACTGCTTAAAGAACACTAAAGTAACTCATTTTAAAACAAAATTAACTCAATAAACACTCATGAGGTTCTATTTCACCTTAGTTCGTTTTGGGGCATTACAAAGTGTAACCACCCCTTCATCATATCCTCTCGGTGCTAAGCATAATTCCTAACGGATTCTAAACATTATATACTATAGGTTAAGTATAACTAGTGAACACCACATCTCAACTCACAAAAGGAATTCACCCTCCGACCTATCTTGGAAAGCTCATAGGAGGTTGCTACTAAACACTTCATCTCAACTAACGAAGAGTGTTCACCCCAAAACTCCTCTTTTGACTTAATTTAGCTTCATTCATTCATTCAAGTGTGTGTATACATGTGAACACACCTTGAATATAAGCATAATTTCATTTACATTAACTTCTATACATGCTTAGACCTTCATTCATCTCATTACACACTTTAACATGCTAAACATATACACTTACTTCATTTAGGCATGATCTAAGCAAAACATGCAATTCAACTTCATAATACACATTACAAGAACCATCTTCATTATCACTTAATTTTACACATTAGGCCTTCAAATCCACACTTAAAATACATACCAAGTATATCAAAATTTATCAAGTAAACACCGCCAGCAAGAAAGTGGACCATACCACTAAAGAGCATTTCATAAAGAGAGTTAACAAAGAAACCAACTTACCATTCTTCAAAAGCTTTCACACCTATTTACAATTTAATAAACAATTCATCATAAAATAGCCCTTAGGTTAGTAGCTAAATAACAATAGTAACACAAGGAAACCAAAGCACAAAGACTACAAAACCATGCTCATTTAACCCATTCCTTAAGCCAAAATTTGATAAAAAGCTTTAACATGTTTCATTGAAGTTTTAGCATTAAAATTAGTGTCACACCAGGATTCTGGAATCCGAATGCAACCGGCGTCGTTAACCTCTCAGAGTTCGCAGACAAGCCTCTTCTTAGATTTCATCACATTCGTATAGTTAAATTTGCGAGAAATTTAAAACTTTTAAACATAATGAAGTATACATAGACTTCATATAATTTCTACATAGATTAATATTCTACTAAGCTCAAATTAAAAACAACCATCTACAATTGATGAATCAATTCAAATCAAAAGATTAATATATAATGTAATAGTTTGCCAAAACGGCCTTAACACAAATCTTCAAAATAAACATTTGAAAAGAAACGCTAGGGGAAACATACACTAGCTACGTATAATTAACTAGGCTATATAAATAAGTGTAGCATCCTCGAACATCAAGAGGACCTACAAAGTCTGGAGATCGACAATCCAAACAGCTTTGACGAGTCTTCAACCCTCTATCTGACCTGCACCTATAAAGATAATAATAGTATAGGGTTAGTACACACTTGTACTACGTATGGGTGTATGCACACATACACATAAGGACTATGCATGATCAAGGAAAGTTCTTCCTATAACAACATGCCATTTCTGGAAAGTGAAGTCACTAGACTTTCCTAATTTGTTATTTGTGAAATATGGTATGAATATGACATATTTTAATGAATTCAAAGCACACAACTCATTTTATATATGAACATAATATCTTAGAATCATCAACATAATTTTAGAACTGTAACATTTTGAAATACTGAGGTCATGTGATAAGACTTAAATGGTCTCCTTAGGATCTAAACCAGTGTCCCTAACCAATTAGGCATATTTGGAGTCTTTGAAGTGGTGTTGGAACCGAAACTCTTAAACGTCCGCCAAATTGGTTCATAAGAGGGCTAGAGTGTCCTTTTGATATAACCAAGTTAAAGAGTCGGAATTTGGTAAACAGTTGTAACCATAGGTGTAGAATATTGTGTGGGATGGTATCATGCTGGAAAAGTCAGGGTACGACTCCCCACGGACCAAACAAGGACCCTCGAGGAGGACCCCTAAAGCAGCAGGGCATGACGGACCCTATGGCGGGGCGTCACAGGCGCGACGGGGCGTCGAGGCCTCCGTTATGCCATCCTTAGCGCTTGGGGAGAAAGCCTCCGCCTGCACAAGTCTCTGACCAGCGTGACGGAAGTGCAGGACGGAGGGAAGCGAGTCCGTCACGGCCACGACGCTCCGTCGTCGTGGAACCGTCGTGCGCTTGGGGAGAAAGCCTACGCCTCCACAAGTCTCTGACCAACGTGACGGATGTGCAGGACGGAGGGATGTCAGTCCGTCACGCCCACGACGGACCGTCGTCGGGGATCCGTCGTGGAAGGTCTGTGACAGTTTCAAAATAGTTAGTTTTTAGTTAGTTAATTAATTAAGTGACTTAGGGGTAATTAGGGGTTTAAGAGAGACTAATTAAGTGACTTAAGACCCTACTATAAATACCCCAACCCTCATTAGCCTAATCATTCTCTCAAAAACAAAACTCTCTTCCTTCTCTCTACTTTCTCTCTCTATTGGAAGACTCCATTGGAGATCAACTTGGGGAGATCATTGGGGGATGGATTAGCACGAAATTCACCATCAAAACGTCATCAAACCTTAAGGTATGGGATCTAATTCACCTTTGAGATTCTTTCCTCAAAGGGTTCCTTCAAAGCTTTTTCCAAAAAGTTGAGTTTCTTATGGGTTTCATCCAAATCCGAATTTGATCATGTGAATTGAGTTAATTAGGTATTCCTTGGGTTAGAATGAATAGATTATCATGAATTGTAACTTGATTATGGTTAATTGGTGTAGTTTGATCTAGATTGTGGGTGATGACCCCTAACCCTTAACCCTAAATGTAGAATTGATATGAATTAGGTTGTGTTTGATTGATTTCATATTTAGTTAAATGGTCTTTAATGATTGATATTGCATTGATTATGGGTCTATTATGATGAATTGAAGTTCTTCACACCTATGTTCTTGAATATTGAATTTAAGTTAAGAAGATACACTTGAGATCATGTTACTAAGCTTTGATGTAGTATCGCTTCATAGTATAGTGCTTCTTTTTGATTAGTTCTCGTGATTTGTTATTGAAATTCATTGATGTGATGATCTAAGATTGGTTGATCTATGGGTTGATGGTAAGGCCCTTTATTGATGGATTATGGAGGAGTATGGGTAAGTCTTGATGATCCTAGCCTTTACTTCAAATTATGGTTAATTGTCATCAAGTGATAATGTTATGTTGAAGTATGCTTTGATTGATGTGATAAGTTGATATGATACATGAATTGATATGCTTAGGTTGGTTGTGAGGTTGCTAGGTGTAATGTAATATAGGGAAGTTGTACGATGTGCCCTATTATGATGAGTTGTACGAGGGTTGACTTCACCTATATGAATTGTTAATGAAAGGACTAATTCTCATACAATTCTTATTGAGCTATAATGATGATTATACGAGGGATTGACCCTCCTATCTAATTAAATTGAGAAAATTAATAAAGACTAAAGATTTCTCTAAATGGGGACTTAGCTTAGCACCGAGCGAACTTGACAATGGGAGGTGATGACTTGTCCCTAGAAAGGAAAGATTCATCCTAGAAGTTGCCCATGTGACGATAACTCCCATGTATGAGGGATGTGTCACTTTAAAGGATTCCCATGAGGAGCGGCCCATATTACCAAATGGTATAAATAGGGATATCTACCTCTTAGTTCTTGAACTATGTTGCCACCATAGGATACTAGCTAGTGGATCCACCTAGATAGCTATGTTTACATTAGGTTCTACCTTGGCCGGTAGACCACCTTCCATCGGTGTAAGGTTTCACGACACCGGATTCTACATTCAATTATGTGGTCTATGTCGGTTAAGGCAAATGTTCCCTAAACTAAAATGAATGAATAAGGTATAGGCAAATCAAAGTAACTTGAGAGGTTGGCTATAGCTTAGGTAGGGGTAGGGGACTCTACCTACGCCTTGCACTAGTTTTCCTTGATAGGAACTTTGAGAGGTCAATATTATATATGTAAAGAGATGGTATAATGTAAATGGTTTGTATGTTGAGTAACATGCTTATGAATATAATGTTGTTGTCTTTGCTTGAAGAAGGACGTATTATGATATGAAGAGTATGTTGGTAAGCAAATTGCTAATTGTAGTCTTGGTAGGTTACTTGATTGAGTAGGAGACATGGTAATTTTACTTGATCATTGCACTTGTGACTTATTGAAGGTTATCATTAGTATACTTTGCTTTGCTATGGTTTAATTGCATATGTAGTCTATTATGTTTTCATAAATGTCCCTTTTTAAATATATTTGATTTGTAATTGTATATGAGATTCCATACTTAGTACATGTGGAGTACTAATCCCTTTTCTTTCCCTTTTCCCAAACATTTTAGGTTCGGGTCGTTGAGCTTGATCCAAATTGCTAGGAAGGAAGACTTGGGTATTTTGCCATCCAAGTGGTAGGTCCTCACTCTCTTGAGGACGTGGCCGATATCTCTCTTTTATGATGTGTAGTTACTATGATTCTATGTTGACTCTGTTATTCTGTTGAGACGATGTAGTAGACAGCCTATATGCGGCTTCTTTCATTTGATGTAGGGCTATGCCCAAGACTTATTGTAATCGATAGATTGTTTATGAGATGAGACGGTTTTATGACTATTATTTTCTAAATATATTAGTGTATGAAATAAAAGTAGAAGACTAAGTAATCTTCGTATATGAACAAGTCTATGTATACTTGATATATATAATGATGTGTATGTAGAGGTCTATGTAAACCTCCGAGTAGTTTTAGATAAAAAGTTTTTAATTCTTTCTGATTTTTAGTCGATGAATGCTATGACGAAGCTAAGAGGCTTGTCTTAGTCCTCCGAGAGGACGACGACGCCGGTTACGTCTGGGGGGGGTAAACCCGGATGTGACAAGAACAACTCGAGCGAAGATTTTAAATTTTGATCTCCCCTAACCCAAGAGCTCCCTTTTTCATAGTTT
This sequence comes from Solanum sitiens, assembly GCA_016801875.1. Lineage (NCBI taxonomy): Eukaryota > Viridiplantae > Streptophyta > Magnoliopsida > Solanales > Solanaceae > Solanum > Solanum sitiens. The sequence continues at coordinate 487,618 of JABWTJ010000776.1, read as the reverse complement.
ATTTTTCATTCTTTTTCTTCTTCTTGTTGTGTAATTCAATGATCTCCTTTGATCCTATGTTTTACTTATGATCTCCTTTGATCCTATGTTTTACTTACAAGTGCAATGTTTATTGTAGTCCCATACCTACAATGAATCAAGTAAGTAATCCGAAGGACTAAGGAAATGATTTAACTACAAATTGGCATGAGATCTTATTAAGCCAATCTATATTGGCTATGCCTATTATGTGTTCTTTTACATAATATAAGAAATCATTATAAGCCTTATTTTCCTATGATCATTTTCATAATAAAAGAATTCAATATAATCGAATCTTATTTGGCTATGATCATTTTCATAATAAAAGAAATCATTATTGGTTATGCCCATTATTTGCTGAAAACTTCATTCTTATCAAACACTGACGATTGATATTCTTAAGCTCTTACTTTCTTAGCTCACTTTGAACATATATTTCTTCTTCTTTCTTGCTTGCTTTCTTAAAGACATCTTTAGAATTAAGATCATGCGAGCTAACATGAAATCCACTGTCTGCCCCACACTGAAAAGGGGTGATTCACTGATTAAAGTGAATCTAGATCATGTGAGTTAACATGAAATCTAGTGTCTGCCCCACACCGAAAAGGGGTGGTTCACCGGCTAAATTGAAACCAAGTTCAGTGTTCTCCCCACACTGAAAAGAGTTGGTTCACAGCTAAAGTGAACCGAATACTTTTTTTGAGCATTTAACCGACATAGATCATGTGAGCTAAGCATGAAATCCAGTGTATTCCCCACACCAAAAAGGGGTGCTCTCACCGGCCAAAGTGAAACCGCATCATACCTAGCTCGCTTAGGTGGACTCCATTGGCTAGTTCCTATGCTGGCAACATAGTTCAAAGACTAGGAGATGTATGAATACTACTTATCCACCTCGGTGGTAGACTCATCTCATGAGGCTTACATGTGATGGCACAAGCTCATTGCTAGTCTATCGGTGCTTTGCTCAACTTCTTTTTCTTTACATCTTTTAGAGTTTACTCAAACATTATGGAAGCTTGATTCTAGTTATGAGGTTTACTTAAATCTTTGGATAATTGGTCATCCCTTTCTTTACTTGATGAAATGTGAATTTAACCTTACATTATCATCTTGGTGTTAATGAGACTTGTCTCACGATTATTAACACCATCTTATGTGAGTATCTTTAACATAGTTGTCTTAGGTGTAAGTGAGACTTGTCTCACTTACTTTAACACCCCATTCTGGTCACTTTCACAATTCAATGACTTTTAATTATGTTGTTGCTCACTTTAACTCGTTTCATGTCTTTTGGTAGCTTTATACCATTCTTTATGAACGTTATGAACTTTGTTAAATGCATTTACTTATATTCATAGTTCATTTGGAAAGGGTATGTAGGGACTTGTACCAAAACACTGGCATACCCTAGGTTATGAATTCAAGTTACATTAGTCATTAGCCAAGTTTCAGATGTTTGGAAGATGATATGGTAAGACAATTCTATTAAACAACCAATTTATTGCCCAAATTATTGGCATAAACCAAACTTCACATATTGTGGTTATTTAAACTTCATTTGTTGTAAGCCAACCTTTTTACATTTAATTAACTTGTAAGAACCATTCAATGAACAACTTATAACAGTAGAATCAACTTCATAAACAACTCATAACAACTTCATCTTTCTCGAACACAAAACTAGGCATTGTACATTCTTTATCTCATGTAAATAATACCCTAATTATACAAGTCAAATCTATAGGTCTCATTCGAATTTAATAACTCAAGAAACCTACACATGATAATCAATTAGCACCACATACCAACAACATGTTTGAGATTTATATCTACATACTTATTAGAATCGAAAACAAGGATAATTTGGGAGATAGACGTTCAACAATGTCATTGGGAACAACCCTATTTTTGATTTTTATGAATTGAAGCGTTTGAAAAGCCTCTTGGAGAAAAGATTCCAGGAGAGAAACCCAAACCTTATGTAGAATTGAATCTACAAAGATCACCTTGCACGAAAGCTTGAAGAAAACCTTGAAATCGCCTAAGAATCGAGAGAAACTTTCTGTTTTTCCTTTTCGTTTGTTCACTGTTTTGCGTCGTGAATTTCCTAGTGTTTGAACGTGAGTCTAAGTCTTAGGAACTGATCTTGACTCATTCAACTTAGGCTAATTAAGTTAATTAAATAAATTAATTAGTGAATTACTAAAACGCCCCTCCTAAGTTGACTAAACATAGGAGAACATTTGACTTAACCAAAATCTAGAAATTGGCTAGGGTCTCGCCAAATTTTAGAAATTTTTATAAATTATTAATTAATTTAATTAAGGGACCTAGGGTAATTACTAAAGTACCCCTAAGTCTTTGGGACCATAACTAACCCTTTTGGACCATCCTATGTTAGGTACTAGGTTGTCTCTTTAACTAGTTACAAGGTTAGTGTCATTAAGTCTTAGGTTGTCGGGTGCACTAGTTGATTGATTTCGGTTAGTCCTAGGTTAGTTAGCTAGTTAGGTCAGTTATTTAGAGTCTAGAGTTGGTTAGGGAGTAAGGCCCCATATGGATGGACCCTTGCGCACGCCTGCCCCCAAACTTCCATAACCGAATTCGGTTAGGGTGGTCCCCTCCCTTGGCCGGTTTTCACATGTGCTTGCACATGTGTTTGTTGTACTTTTCTAACTAACTATTCTTGATGGTTCATTTGGAATGTTTACTTCTTGTCCCAAGGATCCTCACTATGTCCGTGAGCACTGCTTAATCTACATAACCATTTTATGTGGTCATGTACTATGATGCCAAGGCTTGACACATGGATGACTCGTATCTATTATGTGTGTTGAAGCATATTGTATTTTAGAATAGGGTCTTTATTGCAGCTACATTTATTAAACAAGCTCATTAATGTTAGAAAATTGGCTAACATCCTTTTAGCCAATATTTTCTAATATGGCCAATATTTTGCTTATTTGGGTATTATATAGAAATTGGCTAATACCCATTAGCCAATTTTCTATACTATGCCCAATATTTCTAAATATTGGGCATTGGGATGCCTATGTACCCCCAATATGCATTCTTAAAGAACTACTGGGCTCTTCACTAGACATGTAATTTTCTGGAATTTTACATTATCCCCCCTTAGGAACATTTGTCCCCGAATTACACTACACATCATTTTAAAATAAAGAGGGTGATTTTCGAAAACACTTTAACATGCTTGAAACTTTACTCTTTGTGAATATCTGATTCACACTTACTCCGGATGATGCATATCACTCAAAACTTATCTGAAGCTTTATATTTGAGATTGAGGAACTTCCTTCTCAATCACAATTGACTTAATGCACATCACAACTCATGCAACACAAAAATCATGTCTACGCTACACAAAAAAACATCAACATGAATGCAAGCATGAACTCATTTTAACTCATATAGTGCAAGTATAAAACACACGAATATTGACTTACAACACCAAAATCAACTAACGCACTAAAAATTTAGAGTTTATTAAACAAAACCCAGACTTAGGAAGAGTATATCTAACCTCAACAACTGAACAAGTGAGGTTAACGGGATCTCATATCGGCCTCGGACTCCCATGTTGCTCCCTAAGCAAGGTGGTTCCTCCATAATACTTTCACAGTGGAAACCTCCTTGTTCCTCAGCCGCTTCACTTGGCGATCTAAAATTTCAACTGGAACCTCTTCATAATAAGGTTCTCATCAACTCCTAACCCCTCAACAGGCAGGATGGATGCCGGATCGCCTAGACATTTATTAAGCATTGAAACGTGAAACACTGGATGAACAAAAGCTAAGTCCTGTGGTAACTTCAGTTCGTAGGCAACATTTCCTACTCGCTGCAAGATCTCATAAAGACCTATATACCTCGGACTCAGATTCCCTTTCTTACCAAACCTCATCACCCCTTTCATGGGTGATATATTCAAGTAGACTTGATCACCCACCTCAAATTCAAGAGCTCTCTTCATGTTATCTGCATAGGATTTTTGACGACCGTATGCAGTAGCCAATCTATCCCTGATAATTCTCACCTTTTCTACAGCCTAATATATGATCTCAGGGCCAAGGATGTAAGACTCTCCTACCTCAAACCACCCAACTGGAGACCTACATCTCCTGCCATATAGTTCTTCGAAAGGTGCCATCCCAATACTGGAATGGTATCTATTATTATAAGAGAACTCAATCAGCGGCAAGTGATCATCCCAACTCCCCTTGAAGTCAATAACACATGCTCTCAAAATGTCTTCAAGGGTCTGAATGGTACATTCTTCTTGTCCATCCATCTACGGATGAAAAGCAGTACTAAGCTTCACCTGTGTACCCAAGCTCTTTTGGAAAGATCTCCAAAAATGAGAAGTAAATTGGGCTCCCCTATCCGAAATGATAGACAGAGGAATCCCATGCCATATCACTATCTCATCAATATATAGCTTGGCATAATCTTCAGCCTTGTAAGTAGACTTCACAGGTATGAAGTGAGCGGACTTGGTCATTCTGTCAAAAATGACCCAAATGGAATCATGCAGTTTCCTAGCCTTTGGCAGACCAATCACAAAATTTATATGCATAGCCTCCCACTCCCATGTTGGGATCTCAATTGACTGGGTGAGACCCCAGACTTAAGGTGTTCGGCCTTTACCTGTTGGCAATTGGGAAACTCCTCCACAAACTTAGATATATATCTCTTCATACATTCCCACTAATAGACCTCTTAAGGTCATGATACATTTTAGTGGCACCTGGATGAATAGAATATCTGGAACCATGACCATCTGCCAAAATATTAGACCTCAAATCGTTAACATTGGGCACACATAACCTGTTCTGGTATCTGAGTACACCATCCCCACCAAGGGAAAATGATTCATTCAACTTACCCAACACTGAGTCTTTCAACTCATGAGTACTGAGTCGATATGCTTCTTAGCTTTAACATCCACAACAAATGAGGATTCAGAACTTGAATGAACCAAAACACCACCATTTGGTGCATCTGCCAACCGTACACCCAATCTAGCCAATTGGCATATCTCTTTAACTAGATCCTTCTTCTCATCATCAATATGAGACACGCTCCCCATGCTCAATCGACTCAATGCATCGTCCACTACATCGGCCTTACCTTGGTGATAGTGGATGCTCATGTCATAATCCTTGAGCAGTTCTAGGCATCTCCTCTGATGAAGGTTCAATTCTGTCTACGTAAAAACATACTGAAGAATTTTATGGTCAGTATATAAATCAACATGTACACCATAGAAATAATGTCTCCAAAGTTTCAATGCAAATACCACCACAGCTAACTCAAGATCATGAGTATGGTAATTATTCTCATGGATTTTCAACTGTCTCGATGCATATGCAATCACCTTGCCATCTTGCATAAGAAAACATCCCAAACATACTCGGGAAGCATCAGAGTACACCACATATCCTGCACCACTCCTCGGCAATGTGGGAACTGGGCTGAAGTGAGTCGGTCTTTGAGCTCTTGGAAGCTCTTCTCACATTTTTCAGAGCACTCAAACTTCACCATCTTCTTCGTTATGGCTGTCAACGGAGCAGCTCAAATATATGTAGGAGTGAGGGGTCTCGACCAATTCTTCACCGCTTCAACCTTTTCCGGATCAACTTCAACACCCTGGTCGGTCACAACATGACCAAGCAAGGTCACTTTTCTCAACCAGAACTCACATTTACTGAACTTTGCATACAACTGATGTTCTTTGAGTACTTCCAATGTCATTTTCAGATGATGTTCATGCTCTTCTCTGTACTTAGAGTATATGAGAATGTCATCTATGAATACTATGACAAAAGAATCAAGGTACTCACGGAAGACTCTATTCATAAGGTCCATAAATGAGTTTGGTGTGTTAGTGAGACCAAATGACTTGACAAGAAACTCGTAATGACCATACCTAGTACGGAAGGCAGTCTTAGGAATATCCTCTTGTCTCACTCTAAGCTGGTGATACCCTTACCAGAGATCTATTATTGAAAAGAAACTTGAACCTTGAAGCTGATCAAATAGATCATCAATTCTGGGTAGAGGGTATTTGTTCTTTATACTGACTTTGTTGAGTTATCAATAATCGATACACATTCTAAAAGTTCCATCCTTTTTCTTAACGAACAACACTGGAGCACCCCATGGGGATATGCTCGGCTGGATGAAGCCCTTATCAAGTAGATCTTTTAACTGCAACTTCAACTCTTTGAGTTCAGCTGGAGTCATTCTATAGGGAGGAATGGAATTTGGTTTGGTGTTGGGATCTATGTCAACACCAAAATCAATTTCGCGTTCAGGAGGGATTCCTGGTAAATCCTCTAGAAAGACATCTTGAAACTCATTCACTATGGTCACAGAGTCTATGGAAGGAACCTCATGCTCTAAGTCATTGACTATGACTAAGTGGTATAAATACCCCTTAGATAACATCGTATTTGCTTTAAGATTGGAAATTATTTGGCTTGTTGGATTTGAACCACGCCCTTCCCATTCCTGCTCTAAATCATTTGGAAACTGAAACCTTACTACCCTGTTTCGACAGTCTATGGTAGCATAACACTTATGAAGCCAATCCATAACCAAAATTATATCAAAATCAAGCATGACTAGTTCCACTAGGTCAGCATGAGTGATTTTATCAAGAATGTTAATTGGGCAATATTTGTATACTCTTTCGGCTATAATGCCATCTTGTATGGGAGTACTAACTAGAAAAGGCTCATGCAAGATCTCAGGAAGCAAGTCAAACATACTACATACCAAAGGAGTAACAAATGACAAAGTGGATGCTAGATCTAACAATGCATACACAGGAAAAGAGAAAATGTTCAACGTACCAGAGACCACATCAGCTGACTTCTCTTGTTCTTCTCTACCCTTCAAAGTATAGAATCTGTTTCTCTTTGGAGGTTCAGCTGCAGCATTAGAATTAGGCCGAGGGTGAGCATCTGTCCTTGCCTGATTTCTCACCTGTGCGCAGTTCCTGACAATGTGCCCACACTTGCCGCACCAATAGCAAATATTAGTACCTACCAGGAACTCACCTCCATGCAAACGACCACATTTACCACACGTCTTGCTGTTACACTGGGCATTTCTATCATTGCCCTTCTTGGGGCCAGACTTGTCCACTTTGGCATTTATTCCTGGAAAGAGTAGGATTACCTGAATGTTGGTGCCCCTTCTTGAACTTGGGCTTGTCTTGCACTCCAAATGAACTCTTACCATAGATCGAACCAGCCTGGTCTGAGGGTCTAGGCTGCTTGCCCTCTCGACCTCTCTTTCTCCGACGACTCTCCTCCACCTGTTGTGCATGAACCATCAATCTGCCAAGGTCCATGTTATCATGCAACATGAATGCCCGGCACTCCTCCTCTAGATCCTCCGACACACCAGTAACAAACCTACTCATCTCATCCCTGCTATTGGTGTCACAACCGGAGTTTAGAGCCCAGACGACACCAGTGTCGTTGACCTCTCAGAGGTCGCAGACAAGCCTACATATGTCATCCTTACTTCATCTAGGTTAATTTTAGCAGAAAATTTGAACTTTTTGTTCCTTAACATGCATGTATATCATTCTACTTAAATTCATATATGTTAACAATCAACCATCTAACATTAAGATCAGCAACTGAAAGAAATAGTTCAATATTGAATTAAGTGTATACTTGCCAAAATGGCACCAATACAATGTCTGAAATAAAACGGGAAAGAAACACTAGTGGAACATGCTCCACTAGCTAAAGCCTACATCTAAGCTAGATAATAACAATAGAAATCCTCGAAAGCATGAGGGCCTACCAAATTAGAATGAAAGCTCCACGTCCGGATAGCTGCAACGTCGTACTATAAGCTCTAACGTCCACCTGTGCCTGCACCTAAAATGTAGAATTGTATGGGATTAGTACACACTTGTACTAAGTATGGGTATATGCAAGCACACACCAAGGACATGCATGAGTAAGGATAGCTCTTTCCTAACAACAAGATTATGGAAAGTCAAGTCAGTAGACTTGCCAAATTTGGATTAGGAAAGTTAGTGGACCTGCCCAATTTGGATTAGGAAAGTCAGTGGACTTGCCAAATTGGATTAGGAAAGTCATGCCATGAGAGTAACATGCATCATCATACGTATCATATTGCACACAGCACATTACATCTTACACCTAGCACATAACCTATTTCATATACCAAATAACATCCTTCATATCATTCGTTCATATGCCATGAGACCTCGGAATCATGGACTTAACATTAAGACTTCACAAAATAAGGGCTCAACATATGGGACCTCAACTAGGGAGCCTTCTATAGTAAACACAGAGTCTGCTTCATTCATGCATACGTACCTCATTTCATTCATTCATAAGCTAGTGTAAACACTAGCCATACCTAGGATGTAGTTTCAGACTCTCATCGGGTTTGCTGTGCAATGATCAAGAATAACCTAGTGTCATTACTTGAGTCTAGCTCACCTCTTGATTATCCTATCCTAACACCTTTGGTATCGTTCATTTCATTATGTGCATCATTACAGGCTGGCATCATTCATTCTTTGGGAACTTTAACTTGAACCGACATAAATCATGTGAGCATCATGAAATCCAGTGTCTTCCCCACACCGAAAAGAGGTGGAATCACCTGCCAAAGTTACCCAAAACATGCTAGCGTATATTGGGGATTGAACCCTGCTAGATCCATATATTGGCAGTATAGGTTCAAAGACTAGGAGATATAAGGAGACCCATACCCGGCATACTGGAAAGTCTCATCTCATGAGAGTTATGTGAACCTCCGCCCTTCCCGAAAGAAGGCATCACCGCTCATAGCTAGCCTATCGGTGCTCAGTATAAAGTTCTATTACATTCAACTCATACATCATGGAAGTTGGCTTCTAGTATGAGGACATCATAGCTCATTAGATGATTTCTCATCTCATCATTAGTATTAATTACACATTAATCTCAATACTTTCATTAGAGTGTTCATAGAGACTGGTCTCTTCATTAACTTTACACTCTCATAGGTGAGTACGTTTTGGTAACATTTACTTAGGCTCATTTGAGATTGCTCTCATCTTTCATATAAGCCTCTTATCATATTGTCACAACATTCATTAGCTTTAGCACATTTGCTCTTCATATTTACTCACCCCTTTTTACGTGAATGTTCATTTCATCGTATGCTAATGCACTTGGCCATTTAGTGTGTTTCACATTCTTACTTGACCCTTCTAGGGTTTCATCATTTCGTTACATACATCTTAGGTTCACTTACTTTAAACGTAAGCTAGACTTATGGGTCTATACATACAAGCCATGAGGCTTCATTCATAGTTCGTTTAAGTGATTCATATCTTCCTAAGATTATGTGGTACAAGACTTATACATCTTGTAAGTATGCCAAGATCTCGATTTCGATCTATGTAGGTAACATTATTTTGAACATTTATTCACGTATGACTTATGCATCAATACGGAATTTGGGCAAGGGAACCCGATTTCGAATCCCTTGGACAACACTTACATTTTTATTTATTTTAGTTTGATCCACACGGCTTGGAGACCCAAGATCGAGCCCCAACGCCTTCATTTTATTTTTCCTTAATTTCTCTCTTCATTTTTCGTTCATTGGGACTAAGAGGATGTGGGATCGAACCCCTACAACCTCATTTCCTTTTATTTTCTTTTCTTTTAATTTCTCTCCTTTTGGCCGAGGGGGTCTGGATTCGAACCCCCATAGCCCCACTTTAATTTTTCTCCTTAATTTCCCTTTGTTCTACCTAGAGGTCGTGGGTTCGGTTCCCACACGCCTCAACCTTTTATTTTTCTTTTTATTCCTCCTTTAATCTGACTGAGAGGTGGTGGGTTCGAATCCCACACCTCTCATTTCTTATTTTTATTATTTCATTTTCGGATCAAGGCACATGGGTTCGAATCCCACATGCTACATTTTCTTTTTCTCACATTATTTCAATGATTTTTAACATGGTGAGGTCACTGGTTCGATTCTCATGGGCCTCACACATTTTAATTCATTTTTACATAGCATGATAATTCCCTTAGCTTGGCCGAAACTCATCAACAAGATGCTGGAAATTTTTGCAGCCTATTTTCTCACCTCTTTCACATTAAATGTTTAGACGTTTTAAGTAGTTTTTAGTGAGTTCTTTAGGTGCATTTTCATGGATTCATTTGACTATTAGTTGCACTCAAATCAACATTCTTACATCACTTATGAACATCACAATTTAAACAAGTTTGTGCACATGAAATACAACCATAAACATGTCATTTTCGAACTTGAATCCAAGAGTGTATATCACGGCTACACATTGCACAGACATCATTTTTCACATAATTTCGGACAACATGCTCAATATTCACATAATTCCGAACATACATACATAAACATAATCATTACAAAAACACATTACATTCCTAATTTCTACCAGCAAACATACCCAACCTATGATTTGATGGGAGCTAGTGACAAGTACATGCAACGGGGAACAACCCTAGTTTTCGGAATAGATTCGTTTGAAACTTAAGGGTCTCTCGGGAAAGGGACCAAGAGTAAGAAAACCCATACCTTATTTTGACGTTCAAACCTTGAACTTTCTGCCCAAACCTTCTCCTGAATTTCGTCTAAGTCCAAAAGCTTCAACACTAACTCGACGGAAAAACTCCTCTCTTTGCCTAACGTTTTTGGTTATGTTTTGAATAAGTTTTTAACGTGAAAGTTCTTCAACAGTGAAGAACTTTTAGTTTCTGATCAGCTCTTGTGTTTTTGGCAGAGACAACGTGAAAGAGAAGAGAGATATCGACGTGAGAGAGAGAGAGTTAAACGTGAAAGGTGGTTTAGGCTTAGGTAAAGACTTAGTCAACTAGGACTCTTTCAAACCTTTAAATAAAAATCTGATTTTTCTTTTTATTATATCAGCTAATAAATATTAATTAATTAAATTAATTTATCAATTTAAATAAAAACAATTTAAATCATTGCTTCCACCTAGGTTCGAACCCGGGTGGAGCAAGACTTCACTCAAAGGCCAATTTTCGGCCCTCTCTCCCCAAAATACACCTTCACCTTATTAATTAAATAATTAATTAAATATTAAGAGTAATTATGATACTACCCTTAGCCTGGAAAAAGACCATTTTACCCCTAGACCCTCCAAACCTAAGATTTTTGCTTTTTAAGTCCGGCAAAGACTCATCCGAGAAAATCTTCGTATTCGAGAGCCCTACATGGATGGACCCAACCTTTCCTAGTTCAACTAACTCCCCAGGTTATTTGGATTGGTTGTAGCAAGGGTTTAGAGGTCTGGTTCTACGCGCATCATTCCGTGTGAACACGGTCTAATCGTAGGCATTCTAGACACATTAAGCATTACTTAGCATTTTTTTAGGGTTGTTACATTATCCCCCCTTAGGAACATTCGTCCCCGAATGACACTACTAACTATCTAGCGTAATACCAGTCAGATCATAACATAGTTACTATACATAATCAAGCAGTAGCAACAAAACAAAATGGAGAGATAAGGACACTTAGACTTAAGAGTAGAAAGTCTAACCTCGAGAGCTGAAAAGATAAGGGTAGCGGGATCTCATATCGGCCTCGGCCTCCCAGGTAGCACCCTCAACAAGATGATTCCACCACAATACCTTCACTGTGTCAATCTCTTTGTTTCTCAGCCGCTTGACCTGTCTGTCTAAGATCTCAAAAGGAAGCTCCTCATAGGACAAGTCTTCATAACCCCCAAACCTTCCACAGGTAGAATCGATGCTGGATCACCTAGGCACTTCTTTAACATGGATACATGAAAGACTGGATGGACAGAAGCTAGCTCCGCAGGCAATGCCAACTCATAGGCCACCTCACCCACACGTTGTAGGATCTCATATGGCCCAACATACCTCGGACTCAACTTCCCCTTCCTGCCAAACCTCATCACCCCCTTCATAGGTGATATCTTCAAATAGACCTGGTCACCAACATCAAACTCTAAGGGTCGTTTTCTGTTGTCTGCATAAGACTTCTGTCGACTGTAAGTAGTAGACAACCTGTCCCTAATCACCCTAACCTTCTCTAAGGCCTCATGAATGATCTCTGGACCCAAAATGGATGACTCTCCAACCTCGAACCACCCTACTGGAGATCTACACCTCCTACCATACAGTGCCTCAAACGGTGTCATCCCAATGCTGGAGTAATAGCTATTATTATACGAGAACTCTATCAAAGGCAGATGGTCGTCCCAACTACCTCTGAAGTCAATCACACACGCTCTCAACATGTCCTCCATTGCCTATCAGTCTGATTATGAAAGGCAGTACTAAGCTTTACCTGCGTGCGTAAGCTCTTCTGGAAGTATCTCCAGAAATGTGAAGTGAACTGAGCTACTCTATCTGAAATGATAGACAAAGGAATCCCATGCCATATCATAATCTCAACACTACATGCACTGAGTCTATGGAAGGAATGTCATGATCTAAATCATTAACACTCACAAGATGACACAATAACCCCTTCGACATCACATTATTAGCCTTAAGGTTCGAAATCAAGGGATTAGGACGACTCGAGTTGTACCCCTCCCAGACCCGCTCTACCTCATTAGGGAAACAAAATATCACAACCCTGCTATGGCAATCCATACAAGCATAACAACTATGAAGCCAGTCCATGCCAAGAATAACATCAAAATCATGCATTGGTAACTCAATTAAGTCTGCACACATAGTCTTACCACATACAACTATTGGGCAATCCTTGTATACTCTATCAGTTCTTACATTTTCTCCTAAAGGTGTACTAACCACTATAGGATCATGCAGAACTTCAGGCAATATCTCAAAAGTTAGATAAAGAAAAGGAGTTACAAAGGAAAGCGTAGACCCTGGATCAAGTAAAGCATAAACAGAAGTTGAGAATACTTGCAGCATACCTGTGACCACATCAGCGGATTTCTCCTGCTCCTCCTTGCCCTTCAGGGCGTAGAATCTGTTCCTCTTAGGAGGCTCGGCTGCTACTGCACCCTGTGGATTAGGCCTACGCTGAGCATTACCTCCAGCCTGACCCCTGTTCTGTGGGCAGTCCTTAACCATGTGCCCACTCTTACCGCAACTGAAGCAGGCATTAGTGCCCTGTCTACACTCTCCACTGTGAGCACGGCCACACTTAGCACAGTCCTTTCTGGGACGCTGCATATCACCTCCATTTCCCTTCTTAGGCTCGGGTCTGCCTCCTCTAGGTGCTGTAATCCTCTTAAAGTTAGAGTTCCCTGAACTCTGTTGCCCCTTTTTGAACCTGGGCTGCTCACGGACACCAAAATTGTTCCAACTGCCTCCATTGTTAGGACCTGCCTGATAATGAGGCTTAGGCCTCTTAAAATCACAGACGCCCCTCTTCTTCCAGCTGTCCTCCACCTGCTGGACATTACCATCAACCTGGAGAGGTCCATGTTATCGTGGAGTATCGCAGCCCGACACTCCTCCTCCAGATCTCCTGTGAATCCTGTGAGGAACCTACTCATCTCATCCCTGTTGTTAGATAGAAGGGAAGTAGCATACCTGGAAAGTTTAACAAACTTCATTACTCATCTCATCCCTGCTGTTAGATGCAAGGGAAGTAGCATACCTGGATAATTTAACAAACTTCAGGGAATACACCCTGACTGTCATTGATCCCTGCTTAAGGTTGATAAACTCCTCAACCTTGGCCTCCCTCATCTCCCTAGGGAAGAATCTCTCCAGGAAGGCTGTCTTAAACAGCTCCCAAGTGATCGGAACTCCGCCCAAAGATCGGCTATCCTGCCATATCTTGCACCAAGTCTGTGCAACATCCTTGAGCTGATAGGAAGCCAGCTCAGCCTTCTCAGTATCTGTGGCCCCCATGGCCACCAAAATCATGTGTACCTCATCCATGAACTCCTAGGGATCCTTTGAAGTCTTGGACCCTGTGAAAATAGGAGGATTCATCCTCGTAAAGTCTCGCAGCTGTCAGCCATGCTATGTAACGGTGGGTTCTCCCTATGAACATTCTGCCGGTTGACCTGGGCAGTCATGGCATGGTCATGCATAGTGATGGCCTTTGCCATCTGGGCCAGAGATGCCCGCACCTCCGCATCAGTCAACCCAACTGGGTTAACCGACATAGCCACTCCTTCAGTTGGAGACTGGGGTGGAACCTGATAGCCCCCAGCAGTTGCTCCTCCTCTCCTCTGACCAACGTTCCTCCTAGTATTCATTCTCTGAAAACAATAAGAATTGATGTTAGACACGCTCATAAGACCAAGAAATCAGACATAAGGAAAAGCACGATAAGATCATAAGAAGGGAAATTTTACTACGCATCATGCAGTCTCTAATTCAGGATAATGGTGCACTTCACTACCATGTCTTAGAAACTACTCAATGTGGTTGATGTGAACTTATTATTCTCGGAATTTAACCTACTGCTCTGATACCAACTTTGTCACGACCGGACTTTAGACCCCAGACGATACCGGCGTCGTTGACCTCTCAGAGGTCGCAGACAAGCTTACATACGTCATCCTTACTTCATCTAGGTTAATTTTAGCGGAAAATTTGAACTTTTTGTTCCTTAACATGCATGTATATCATTCTACTTAAATTCATATACGTTCACAATCAACCATCTAACATTAAGATCATCAACTGAAAAGAAATAGTTCAATACTGAATTAAGTGTATACTTGCCAAAATGGCACCAATTCAATGTCTGAAATAAAATGGGAAAGAAACACTAGTGTAACATGATACACTAGCTAAAGCCTACATCTAATCTTGATAATAACAATAGACATCCTCGAAAGCATGAAGGCCTACCAAATCAGGATGAAAGCTCCACGTTCGGATAACTGCAACGTCATACTATAAGCTCTAACGTCCACCTGTGCCTGCACCTAAAAATATAGAATTGTATGGGATTAGTACACACTTGTACTAAGTATGGGTATATGCAAGACCACATCGAGGATATGCATGAGTAAGGATAGCTCTTTCCTAACAACAAGATTATGGAAAGTCAAGTCAGTAGACTTGCCAAATTTGGATTATGAAAGTTAGTGGACCTGCCAAATTTGGATTAGGAAAGTCAGTGGACTTGCCAAATTGGATTAGGAAATTAATGCCATGAGAGTAACATGCATCATCATACGTATCATATTGCACACAGCACATAACATCTTACACCTAGCACATAACATATTGCATATAACACAAAACATCCTTCATATCATTCGTTCATATGCCATGAGACCTCAGAATCATGGACTTAACATTAAGACTTCCCAAAATGAGGGTTCAACATATGGGACCTCAACTAGGGAGCCTTCTTTAGCAAACACAGAGTATGCTTCATTCATTCATACGTACCTCATTTCATTCATTCATAAGCTAGTGTAAACACTAGCCATACCTAGGATGTAGTTTCAGACTCTCATCGGGTTTGTTGTGCAATGATCAAGAATAACCTAGTGTCATTACTTGAGTCTAGCTCACCTCTTGATTATCCTATCCTAACACCTTTGGTATCGTTCATTTCATTAAGTGAATCATTAGAGGCTAGCCTCATCCATTCTTTGGGAACTTTAACTTTAACCGACATAGAGCATGTGAGCATCATGAAGTCCGGTGTCTTCCCCACACCAAAAAGAGGTGGACTCACCGGCCAAAGTTACCCAAAACATGCTAGCGTATATAGGGGATTGAACCCTGCTAGATCCATATATTGGCAGTATAGGTTCAAAGACTAGGAGATATAAGGAGACCCATACCCGGCATGCCGGGCAGTCTCATCTCATGAGAGTTACGTGAACCTCCGCCCTTCCCGAAAGAAGGCATCACCGCTCATAGCTAGCCTATCAGTGCTCAGTATAAAGTTCCATTACATTCAACTCATACGTCATGGAAGTTGGCTTCTAGTATGAGGACATCATGGCTCATTAGATGATTTCTCATCTCATCATTTGTATTAAGTACACATTAATCTCAATACTTTCATTAGAGTGTTCATAGAGACATGTCTCTTCATTAACTTTACACTCTCATAGGTGAGTACATTTTGATAATATTTACTTAGGCTCATTTGAGATTGCTCTCATCTTTCACATTAGCCTCTTATCATGTTGTCACCACATTCATTAGCTTTAGCACATTTGCTCTTCATATTTACTCACCCCTTTTTACGTGAATGTTCATTTCATCGTATGCCAATGCACTTGGCCATTTAGTGTTTTTCACACTCTTACTTGACCCTTCTAGGGTTTCATCATTTCGTTACATACATCTTAGTTTCACTTACTTTAAATGTATGCTAGACTTATGGGTATATACATACAAGCCATAAGCCTTCATTCATAGTTCGTTTAAGTGATTCATATCTTCCTAAGTTTATGTGGGACAAGACTTATGCATCATGTAAGTATGCCAAGATCTCGATTTCGATCTATGTAGGCAACATTATTTTGAACATTTATTCACGTATGACTTATGGATCAATACGGAATTTGGGCAAGGGAACCCGATTTCGAATCCCTTGGACAACACTTACATTTTTATTTATTTTGGTTTGATCCACACGGCTTGGGGACACAAGATCGAGCCCCAATGCCTTCATTTTATTTTCCCTTAATTTCTCTCTTCATTATCGTTCATTGGGACTGAGAGGGTGTGGGATAGAACCCCCACAACCTCATTTCCCTTTGTTCTACCTAGAGGTCGTGGGTTCGATTCCCACATGCCTCAACCTTTTATTTTTCTTTTTATTCATCCTTAAATCTTACTGAGAGGTGGTGGGTTCGAATTCCACTCCTCTCATTTCTTATTTTTATTATTTCATTTTCGGATCAAGGCACATGGGTTCGAATCCCACATGCCATATTCTCTTTTTCTCACATTATTTCAATGATTTTTAACATGGTGACGTCACGGGTTCGATTCTCAGTGGCCTTACACATTTTAATTCATTTTTACATAGCATGATAATCCCCTTAGCTTCGCTGAAACTCATCAACAAGATGCTGGAAATTTTTGCAGCCTATTTTCTCACCTCTTTCACATTAAATGTTTAGATGTTTTAAGTAGTTTTTAGTGAGTTCTTTAGGTGCATTTTCATGGATTCATTTGACTATTAGTTGCACTCAGATCAGTATTTTTACATCACTTATGAACATCACAATTTAAACAAGTTTGTGCACGTGACATACAACCATAAACATGTCATTTTCAAACTTGAATCCAAGAAAGTATATCACGGCTACACATTGCACACACATCATTTTTCACATAATTTTGGAAAATATGCTCAATATTCACATAATTTCGAACATACATACATAAACATAATCATCACAAAAACACATTACATTCCTAATTTCTACCAGCAAACATACCTAACCTATGATTCGATGGGAACTAGTGACAAGTACATGCAACGGGGAACAACACTAGTTTTCGGAATAGATTCGTCTGAAACTTAAGGGTGTGTTGGGAAAGGGACCAAGAGTAAGAAAACCCATACCTTATTTTGACGTTCAAACCTTGAACTTGCTGCCTAAACCTTCTCCAAAATTTCTTCTAAGTCCAAAAGCTTCAACACTAACTCGACGGAAAAACTCCTCTCTTTGCCTAACATTTTTTGTTATGTTTTGAATAAGTTTTTAACGTGAATGTTCGTCAAGTGTGAAGAACTTTTAGTTGCTGATCATCTATTGTGTTTTTAGCAGAGAGAATGTGAAAGAGAAAAGAGATATCGACGTGAGAGAAAGAGAGTTAAAGGTAAAAAGTGGTTTAGGCTTAGGTAATGACTTAGTCAACTAGGACTCTTTCAAACCTTTAAATAAAAATCTGATTTTTCTTTTTCTTAAATCAGCTAATAAATATTAATTAATTACATTAATTTATCAATTTAAATAAAAACAATTTAAATCATTGCTTCCACCTAGGTTCGAACCCGGGTGGAGCAAGACTTCACTCAAAGGCCTATTTTCGGCCCTCTCTCCCCAAAATACCCCTCCACCTTATTAAATAAATAATTATTAAATATTTAGGGTAATTACAATACTACCCTTAGCCTGGAAAAAGACCATTTTACCCCTAGACCCTCCAAACCTAATATCTTCCCTTTTTAAGTCTGGCAAAGACTCATCCGAGTAAATCTTCGTATTCGAGAGCCCTACATGACTGGACCCAACCTTTCCTAGCTCAACTAACTCCCCAGGTTAGTTGGATTGGCTGTAGCAAGGGTTCAGAGGTCTGGTTCTATGCGCATCAGTCCGTGTGAACCCGGTCTAATCGTAGGCATTCTAGACACATTAAGCATTACTTAGCATATCTATTTTTAGGGTTGTTACAATTGGACATCAGAGAAGAAGCATATTTTGAGAGCTTAACAAATTTCAAGGAATACTTCTTGACTGACATACCTTCTTGTCGTAGGTTGATGAACTCTTGAACCTTTGACTCCCTATATTTTCTGGGAAAGAACCTCTCAACAAATGCAGTCTTGAGAATGTCCCAAGTGATGGGGACTTCTCCTGGTGCTCGTCCATCTGCCTATATTCTGTACCACACCTGGACCACATCCTTGAGTGGATAAGCATCCAACTCAGCCTTCTCCTTTTCATTGACCCTCATGGCACTAAGAATCTTATACACCCCATTCAGAAACACTTGGGGATCTTCGTTTGTCTTGGACCCAAAGTAGACTAGAGGATTTATTCTGGTTAAATCCCTCAGTCTGCTAGCCATGGTACTAACATGTGGGTTCTCCCTGGGAGCACCCTCTCTAGTGGCTTGGGCTGTGATAGCCAGTGCCTGAGTAGTGATGGCATGGGCCATCTGAGCTAGTGCATCTCTCACTTCTCCATCCGTCAATGCAGCTGGGTTGACGGGCACTTGCACTCTAGCAGTTAGGGCTTGAGGAGGAGCTTGGTTTCCCCAGCAGCTGCTTCTCCAACTCTCCTGCCTGCATTTCTCCTCGTGTTCATTGTTCTACACGCATACACAAGAAGGGAGTTAGATACTAAAATGACACAATATGTCATAACTCTACACAACACGATAAAGAGTAGAAGAAGGGAAAATTCCTAACATCATATATTCTATAAGTCATGATTCTGGCGCGCTTCTCAACCATAAGTTAGAAACTATGCAACGTGGTTGTTTTGAGCTTTAGTTCCTAGGTAATTTAACTTCATGCTCTGATACCAAGTTTGTCACACCCGGATTCTTGAATCCGAATGCAACGGGCGTCGTTAACCTCTCACAGGTTGCAGACAAGCCTCTTCTTAGCTTTCATCACATTTATATAGTTAAATTTGCAGAGAATTTAAAACTCTTAAACATAATGAAGTATACATAGACTTCATAGACTTTCTACATAGATTAATATTCTACTAAGCTCAAATTAAAAACAACCATCTACAATTGATGAATCAATTCAAATCAAAAGATCAATATATAATGTAATAGTTTGCCGAAACGTCCTTAATACAAAGCTTCGAAATAAACGTCTGAAAAGAAACGCTAGGGACAACATCCACTAGCTATGTCTAAAGAACTAGGCTAGATAAATAAGTGTAGCATCCTCGAACATCAAGAGGACCTACCAAAGTCTGGAGATCGACAATCCAAACAGCTTTGACGAGTCTTCAACCTTCTCTCTGACCTGCACCTATAAAGATAATAATAGTATAGGGTTAGTACACACTTGTACTAAGAATGGGTGTATTCACACATACACATAAGTACTATACATGATCAAGAAAAGCTCTTCCTTTAACAACATGTCATTTCTCGAAAGTGAAGTCACTAGACTTTCCTAATTCGTTATCTGTGAATTATGGTATGAATATGACATATTTTAATGAATTCAAAGCACACAACTCATTTTTTATATGAACATAAGACCTTAGAATCATCAACATAATTTTAGAATAACTCGAGCAAAGATTTTAAATTTTGATCTCCCCTAAACCGAGAGCTCCCTTTTTCATACTTAGTTTATTTTTCAGTCTTTTTCTTCTTTTTGTTGTGTAATTCAATGATCTCCTTTGATCCTATGTTTTACTTACAACTGCAATGATTCATTGTAGTCCCATACCTACAATGATCAAGTAAGTAATCTAAAGGACTATGGAAATGATTTAACTACAAATTTGCATGAGATCTTATTAAGCCAATCTTTATTAGCTATGCCTATTATGTGTTTCTTTGCATAATATAAGAAATCATTATAATCCTATTTTATTTGGCTATGATCATTTTCATAATAAAAGAAGTCATTATAACCCAATCTTATTTGTCTATGATCATTTTCATAATAAAAGAAGTCATTATAAGCCAATCTTATTTGGCTATGATAATTTTTATAATAAATGAAGTCATTATTGGTTATGCCCATTATTTACTGAAAAAATCATTCTTATCAAACACTGACGATTGATATTCTTAATATCTTACTTTCTTAGCTCACTTTGAACATACATTTCTTCTTCTTTCTTTCTTGCTTTCTTAAAGACCTATCTAGAATTAAGATCATAAGAGCTAACATGAAATCTAGTGTCTGCCCCACACCGAAAAGGGGTGATTCCCGATCAAAGTGAATCTAGATCATGTGAGCTAATATGAAATCTAGTGTCTGCCCCACACCGAAAAGGGGTGGTTCACCGGCTAAAGTGAAACCAAGTTTAGTGTTCTCCCCACACTAAAAAGAGGTGGTTCACGGCTAAAGTGAACCGAATACTTTCTTTGAGCATTTATTCAACAAATATCATGTGAGCTAAGCATGAAATCCAGTGTCTCTCCCACACCGAAAAGGGGTGGTCTCACCGGCCAAAGTGAAACCACATCATACCTAACTCGCTTAGGTGGAATCCACAGGCTAGTTCTATGCTGGCAACATAGTTCGAATACTAGGAGATCTATGGGGACTATTTATCCACCTCAGTGATAGCCTCATCTCATGAGGCTTACATGTGCTGGCACAAGCTCATTGCTAGTCTATCGGTGCTTTGCTCAACTTCATTTTCTTTACATCTTTTAGAGTTTACTCAAACATTATGGAAGCTTGCTTCTAGTTGTGAGGTTTACTTAACTCTTTGGATAACCGTCCATCCCTTTATTTACTTGATGAAATGTGAATTTAATCTTACATTATCATCTTGGTGTTAATCAGACTTGTCTCACAATTATTAACACCATCTTATGTGAGTATCTTTAACATAGTTGTTTAGGTGTCCTTTAACACCCCATTCTGGTCACTTTAATAATTCAAAGACTTTTAATTATGTTATTACTCACATTAACTCGTTTCATGTCTTTTGGTAGCTTTATACCATTCTTTATGAACGTTATGAACTTTGTTCAATGCATTTACTTATATTCATAGTTCATTTGGAAAGGGTATGTTGGGACTTGTCCCAAATCATTGGCATACCCTTGGTTATGAATTCAAGTTACATTGGTCATGCTTAATCTAATTTACATTAGTCATTAGCCAACTTTCAGATGTTTTGAAGATGATATGGTAAGCCAATTCTATTAAACAACCAATTTATTGCCCAAATTATTTGCGTAAACCAAACTTCACATATTGTGGTCATTTAAACTTCATCTGTTGTAAGCCAACCTTTTTACATTTAATTAACTTACAAGTACCATTCAATGAACAACTTATAATAGTAGAATCAACTTCATAAACAACTCATAACAACTTCATCTTTCTCCAACACAAAACTAGGCATTATACATTCTTTATGTCATGTAAATAATACCCTAATTATACAAGTCAAATCTATAGGTCGCATTCGACTTTAATAACTCAAGAAACCTACACATGATAATCAATTAGCACCACATACAAACAACATGTTCGAGATTTATATCTACATACTTATTAGAATCGAAAACTAGGATAACTAGGGATATGGACGTTAATCAATGTCATTGGGAACAACCCTAGTTTCGATATTTATGAATTAAAGAGTTTGAAAAGCCTCTTGGAGAAAATATTCGAGGAGACAATCCCATACATTATGTATAATTGAATCTACGAAGATCACCTTGCACGAAATATTGAAGAAAACCTTGAAATCTCCTAAGAGAATCGAGAGAAACGTTCTGTTTTTCCTTTTTATTTGTTCACTGTTTTGCGTCCTGAATTTCCTAGTGTTTCAATGTGAGTCTAAGTCTTAGGAAATAATCTTGACTCATTAAACTTAGGCTAATTAAGTTAATTAAATAAATTAATTAGTTAATTACTAAAACGCCCCTCCTAAGTTGACTAAACATAGAAGAACATTTGACTTAACCAAAATTTAGAAATTGAATAGGGTCTCGGCCAAATTTTGAAATTTTTATTAATTAAATAAATTGTTAATTTAATTAATTAAGGGACCTAGGGTAATTACTAAAGTACCCCTAAGTCTTTGGGACCATAACTAACCCTTTTGGACCATCCTATGTTAGGTATTAGGTTGTCTTTTTAACTAGTTACAAAGTTAGTGTCATTAAGTCTTAGGTTGTCGGGTGCACTAGTTGATTTATTTCGGTTAGTCCTAGGTTAGTTAGCTATTTAGGTCAGTTAGTTAGAGTCTAGGATTAGTTAGGGAGTTAGGCCCCACATGGATGGACCCTTGCGCATGCCTTCCCCCTAACTACCTAACCGAATTCGTTTAGGGTGGCCCCTCCCTTGGCCGGTTTTCACATGTGCTTGCAGATGTGTTGGTTGTACTTTCCTATCTAACTATTCTTGATAGTTAATTTGGAATGTTTACTTATTGTCCCAAGTATCCTCACTATGTCCTTGGGCACTGCTTAATCTACATGACCATTTTAAGTGGTCATGTGCTATGATGCCAAGGCTTGACACATGGATGCCTCGTATCTATTATGTGTATTGAAGCATATTGTATTTAAGATTAAGGTCTTCATTGCAGGTACATTTCTTAAACAAGCTCATTAATGTTAGAAAATTGGCTAACACCTTTTAGCCAATATTTTCTAATATGCCCAATATTTTGCTTATTTGGGTATTATATAGAAATTGCCTAATACCCCTTAGCCAATTTTCTATACTATTGCAAATATTTCTCAAATTGGGCCTTGGGATGCCTATGTACCCCCAATACGCATTCTTAAAGACCTACTGGGATCTTCACTAGACATGTAATTTTCTGGAATGTTACAATTAGAAACATAATATTTGAATAATTTAAAACGTATTCATGCAAGACCTATATTTAGAGTTAAAGATAGAAGAAGTTAGGGTTGAAAATACTATTTTAAAATCTATTAGAAAGAACTCCTTGAATGAAGAGAGTTCAAGGATGACTATCATACCTCAAATAGAAGAAACCCCAATGATTGTTTATGAAGAATCGACCACCAACAGCCCCTCCTAGCTCCTTCATGACTTCTACCTTCTATGGAGGTTTGAGAGGTTTTCTTAAGGGAAGTGTTTTGGGTTTTAGGAAATGAAGTCTTAAATTAGGTATAAGGTTTTCAAACATCATAATATACCTCAAAGACCCTAAATATTTCACTCCAGGTTCATAAAAACTTGGGGTGAATTTACCAAAACACCCCAAGCCAAGCCAATTTTTTGACAACTTTTGTTGGCAAAACCAATGGCTCCCCACATATGGTTTGTTTCCCAATAGATACCCCGTTGGTGTGGGTCTGTCGATTGGGACTGAGACTCCTTCATGTGAAGGATTTTCTAGTCTTGAAGGGCCAGCCGACGCCCAAGGTCGAAAGACCATTCATTGAACAATATATTGTCCCTTGTGGTCGTTGATGGTCATTGCTTGGCAGCATCCTGCCAAAGGGGTGAGGTCCTCTTCTAGGGCCCCTCATGGATCCTAGGTGGGGTCGTACCTGGATGTTAAACCCCTAAATATAGTCTTCTAGGTATTAGTAACATCCGACATCAATTTCTATTTAAACGAACATGTAAAACTCACTAAAACACATCAAGACACATGAGCACTTTCTAAGACACACCTTCCGAACGTCATCGACGTTCTTGGATGTTTGACCTCCAAACTTCACACACTGTCTAAGGAAATCATTATAACTTATTTTAACACAAAAATTAACTCACAAAAAATTCGCGAAGCTCTAGTCACCTTAGTTCATTTTAGTTGACATAGTGTTGATTGGCTGGAACGACTTAAAATCATCATTAGGAAAGTAATTGAGCTATCCTCTTAGCCACTGTAAATAGCCTTAGTGGACCATCTTTGGTAAAGTGTAATATTATTGGGTTATGAACTAGTTATGATACCTCTTCATATGCTCCTTTATTGAAATACTCTATGAGAACAAAAGATAGCACCTAGTGAGTATGATTGGAAAGTTGCTCTAGCTAAGATTACATTAGAGAACAAAGAAACCCTCGATATTCCTTAACCATGTACCTAAATAGGATTTGTCCAATTTCTACCATTGACAAGGAGAACATCCTCTGTCGGAGTAGGATCATGACTCCGGATTCCATGCAAAGCTAGTATGGCTTATGTCGGTTATTGTTTATTCTCATCATATGAGATACCTACTAGTGTTGGAGAAGTTCTATGAAGTTTAGGTAGTGGTATGGGACGCTATCTAGACATTGCAAGATTAGGCTATAATGATGTTAGTGTGTGAGTCCCTAGGTCTTCTCCAAGACCATTATTTGAATGTCCTTAAGTGTTGAATGTCTATTAATGAACTAATGAAGCTAATGACTGAAGTTGGAAAGTATGTTGATGAATACGTACATACTTAAAGTAGTTTAAATATTGCCTATTTAAGGTGTGGAGGGGGTATATGAATGGTCTTTTCATGTCTTACCTAGGGAAGTCTTTAAAATAACTCTATATAAGAAAGTTGATTGATTAAATAGACATGATCTAAACATAGGTAGTCTTAAGGATTATTTAGGTAAGATTGGAGAGGGTGTATGGGCGGTCTCTTCTTGAATTAATCAAGTAAGTCTTATGATAACCTTTGGGAGAAGAATGTCCTATTATATGCTATTATGTGTTACATAGTTTGCAGTGAAGTCACTATGAAGTAACTGTAATGTTACTGTAAATTAATATAAATTAGATATGACTTGGAATGTGTTCTAGATGTGATGTTTGGTGTTTAAATGTTATTCTTATACTTTTAATATGAAGTTTTAATGAAAAAGAGCATGTTTCTCAATAATGTCCGTTTCTCATGATTTTATGCATTTTTTCATACTTAGTACATGCATTGTACTAATTCCATACTCTTTGTCTTTATGTAAAGGTGTAGGTGGAAGGTGAGAGGAGTCTTCAAGAAGAGCTTGGAAACTAGGACAATTTCAAGCAAAGTTGGGGTATGTCCTCACTTGATTCGAGGACATAACTATATTTAGACTTCTTTTATTAAAAGTATTGTAATAGACTAAGTTTTTATATTTCGATTGTATGGCCCGTGTCCCAAGTATTCTTGTGTCTAAGATTGGCGTATGTTTAGACTTAGTATTTTCCTATGATTTTATATGAAAGATGTCAATAGATATTAGTCGTGTGAAAAGTTTTAATTCCGCACTAATTTTCATTCATGTATGCAATGAATGATGTCAAAGGGATTGTACAAGACCTTCGAGAGGTCAAGTACACCGTATCGTAATCCGAGAACACCATATCTTCTAGGGTGTACTCTCGGGGTGTGAAAAATTTGCTGATGTCTTATGGAAACTAATCTTCAAGATTGTTCATAAACTCGATAAAGTTCATACTTTTCAATGAAAATGTCCCTTTTCATATTTTCAAGGTTTTTATGCATGGCTATCATACTTAGTGCATCTTTATACTAACCCATATTTTCCTACCATTTTTTTTAAAGTGTAGGGTACGGTTCTTAAGGTGGTCATCATTTGATTCGAGCTTGGACTTGAATATTTTTCTAGCTTGTGGTGAGTTCTCATGAGTCGAATATGAATGTTTCATTTCAGTTTCATTCTTGTATTTTCACATTCAAATTAGGTTGTTTTGGGCTATGATCCTATTATTGACTCAAGTATTGTAATAGATGGATAATTTAGATAAATGTAACTTACGTTTTCCTTTATAATGATTTTTGGACATAAATGCATTTTTACTCTTATTGACTCTAATGCATTATGTTATGATTTGCTAAGTTTCTTACATGGTGCCTTTTGGGGTCCTATGTTCCATGTTACGTCTAGGGGTACCCTTGGGTCCTGAGAAACTTGGTAATTAGAGCACAATATTTAGAATGATTCTAGGATGATGTCTGATAAGCCACGTCAAGTAGAGTTTTGTTCATAAGTGTGAACCGCGCCACATTGATGAATGAAAGGCTATGATGATAGTAAATTTCACTTCTTTCCTTACTCTTAAGTCGTGCCTTAGATTTTAATCTAAAAGTCCCTATGTTAATTTTTTTTTTGTATCTTCATGATCAAAATACACGTAGGGCTAACGCTAGAGGAATAAAGAGTTTCAATGTGAATAAGGAAGCACTTAATGGTAATCAAGGTCCTCAATTGAACCAAGTTTTGGTTAATCCAATGGTTGAAGAAGTAATCCATGTGGAGTTTCGCTCTACTATCCAAAGGTTGAGTGAAGTTAACTAAAGTCGTGACGGCTCAGTCCAATAGAGAAGTTGTAGCTCCAGTCAATCCAAATATGAAATCCACGGCTTATAGATTAATGGGTTTTTCAATGATTAACCCTCTCATGTTTCTTTGTTTGAAAGTGGTAGAGGATTCTCAAGAATTCTGGGACGAGGTTTATAAAATAGTTTTTCCATGGGGGTGACTTTGGTAGAGAAAGAGGGTTAGCCACATAACAATTGAAGAGTGTGACTCAAGTATGGTATACTCAATGGACTAACAATAGGTCTATAGGAGTGGGTCCAATAAGGTTGGAAATGTTAAACTCGACGTTCGTTGATAGTTTCTTTCCCCCAGAGTTAAGGGAAGCTAAGGTGAATATTCATTAACCTTTTTCAAGGAAGGAGGTATGAATGTTCAAGGGTATTTCCTAAAGTTACCCAAATGTCCAAGTATGCTCCATCTTTAGTGGCTCATTCTAGGGATATGATGACTAGGTTTTTCATAGGTCTGTCCTGATTGGTGAGAAAAGACTGTCGTTTGGTAATGCTTCAAGATAATATGGATATCTCACGTCTTATGGTGTATGACAAACAAATGGAGGATGAGAAACTCCAACAGGAGAATAGGGAGGTGAAAAGAGCTACAACCAGTGATGGAAATTTCTCCAAGGCTAGGTCTGATGGAAAAGTTCAACCAAGGTTCAAGAAAATGTTCTCCAACCAAGGCTCCTCTAGTGCAGCAAGGGTCAACAAGGATACGGATTTTAACCCCAATCTTCAAGGAGAAATACTGGGGTGTCTTATGTTGCTAGGCCTAATTGTACGATGTGTGGTAGAAAACATGATGGCAAGTGCCTAGTTTTCTCGGTTGGGTGCTATGGTTGTGGAAAGAGTGGACATAACATGATTAAATTGTCCGGTACTCATGGCCAAGGGGAGAGGAAGCAAGAAAGCTCCTCAAAATAGTTCCAACTCCAATACCCAAATGCAAAACCACTTTTATGCTCTTCAATACCAAGGTCACCAAGAGAGCTCCCCGGATGTAGTTAAGGGTATGTTAAAAGTCTTTTCTATTGAGATACATGCCTTGTTATATCCCGATGCCTCTTACCCTTTGTGAAACCCTTTGTTGCCACGAAGCTTGAGATACTCCCCGAAGTGTTAGTTGAACTTTTTTTGGTCTTTACCCCGATTGGTGACTTGGGGGTGTCTAAAATATTCTGTAGAAGTTTCTTCATATCCTTGTCCCATAAAGTTACCTTGGTGGATTTGGTAAAGTTTGACATGTTAGACTTTGATGTGATTTTAGGTATGGATTGATTACATCCATGTTATGCCTCTATAGATTGTAGGATATTGGTTGTTAAATTCAAATTTCCAAATGAGCCTAAGTTAAAGTATAATGGGGGAAATTCTATCCCTAGAAGTCAATTTGTGTCTTGCCTTAAATATAGGAAAATGATATCCAAAGTGTGCACTTACCATTTTGTTAGGATAATGGATATGGAGTCTGAAAACCCTTATGTAGAGCCAGTGTCGGTAGTGAATGATTTTCCAAAAGTCTTTCCCTATGACTTACTCGTTTTTCTTCTCAAGAAGAAAATAGATTTTTGTGTCGTACTTTTCCGGATACTCAACATATCTTCATTCCTCCTTATAGAATGTCTTCGGCCAAGTTGAAAGAGTGGAAAGAGCAGCTAATAGATTTGATGACAAGGATTTTATCCCATCGAGTATCTCTCCATGGGGTGCTGCAGTATTGCTTTTTAGGAAATAATATTGGTCTCTTAGAATGTGCATTGATTATCGTCAATTGAATAAAGGGATCATCAAGAATAAATATCCTCTTTCGAGAATTGATGATTTATTTGACCAACTTCAATGAGCTATCTATTTCTCTATGATTAATGTTTGTTTGGGTTATCACCAATTAAGTGTGACAGGAGTTGATATTCGCAAGTTATCTTTTAGGACCCGGTAAGGTCACTATGAGTTTCTGGTAATGTCATTTGGGTTGATTAATGCTCCGGCTGTTTAGTGTCCTCAAATGCAAATTTTTCCTCAATAACTCATGAAAAAACTTAACATTTGTGTATTTGGATTAAGGGACAAAGCATGGACATCACTGAGCAAAAAGGAACAAGGAAGCTAAAAGAATGAACAAAAGATGGTCTGAGGATTGCCTAATCCATTAGGTGAGTCGCCGAATGGCCTTATTCTCGCCTAATGTTCTAGTGTGCGGAGCCTTGATAGAGAGGATCAAGTCGGCGGTGAAAAAGAGCATTCAACGTGTCACCGAACAGTTCTGCAAAGATGTACGATATCATCCAATGTTATCGAATGCGAAGATGTTGAAGGCAAAGGAAAAACAATGATAGAATATACCAAAGGAAGGAGCACTAAGTTGACCGGTGATTCTGACTAACTTCGGCTACTGATCCTTCGTAACAATTTTTTTTGAATAAATATAAATACTCATTGAAATTTGTATCTTAATATGAGATTTTTATAATTTTATACATTTAGAACATAGATATTCTAGTCTTAGTTCTTAGAGTTTTTGAAAGACATTCTTCTTAAGCTTTGAAGATTTGAAGGTTTCTAACTCGAAGAAAATGGAAGTGGGTCTTGAAGAATCTTCATCTTGGAAGTGTGTGAAGACATTTCCTATTGTAACCAACTGATGGAAACCCTTTTCGGTATTTATTTCTATCTCTTTACCATGTTTTTCTAAAACCCAATTCTTGCAGTGTGATTATGTGAATATGGGTTGAATATAAAGTTGGGTCTTGCTAATTAATAGTTAATTTGTTGTTTAAATGTGATTTCATTCAATACTCGTGTATGAACTTAATGGGATTATACTTGCAAATATAATTTCATCTTTGTGTCTTTGGCTTGATTGAGAGAGAGGTCTTTGGACCAAAACTACTTAATTGATAGCAGGTGGTTATTTGGTTGTCATGGGTTCACCTCGAGAGAGTGAATCCTAAACCCTCTCCCCCATATTAAGCTCAAGAGAGTGAATGGGCTAAGGCGAAGGCTGGGCTTAATTGTGTCTTATTGGTGTTTAAGAGAAATCAATTTTTTTCAAGCTAAATTGCTCGAAATAGAATTTAGCCACACTAAACTCTAGCTTAGATGAAAATTTACAGTGATACACTATTAATAGCATTTACCCGGTTTTATGTTTTAGCCCATATTCCTATCACATCCAACGAATCTGGTCTCCTTATTCGTGTATCTATTTTTGTTGTTTTATTTTATAATTAGCTACACCCCCCCCCCCCATATTGATAATTGACACTTGTGTCACCCCTTGAATTTATTATATTTTTAATCGTAAATATCTTTTAGCTATGACTAACTCGAATTGATTTGTACTTGGCTGTTAATTGTCGAAACCACTCCCTTAGGATCCACCACAACCATTGGTTAGGTTATATTACTACTTGTGATCGTTGACACACAACTGTAAGTAGTGTCTTTGTTAAACTATATTTAACATTATCAAAATTGCGCCACTGCTGGAAAGTTGTGTTATTTGAGAATTTTTTGTTAAGTCGAATTTTCATCATTTCAGTTATAGTTGAACGAACTTAATTCTTAGTTTTATTTTGAGTGTTTGGTGATTAAACAAGAAAAATGAGAGAAAATGGTAACCAAACGGATCACTCCTTTTTGAGGTTATTAAATCTTAGGGATAACCCCCTAATGTTCAAGCAATTGGGGAGTGAGGCTATCCATGATATGTTGCCTAGATTTAAGGTGTTACAGCAGCAAGGCATGAATCATGAAATGCCAGACATATTGCTGCTGGAATCCTTTTATAGAGGTCTTGGGCCAGAAAAGGGAAGTGTTACTGGTCAACTATTTCCAGGTTGTTTCATACAACAACCTTATGGATTAGTATCCCAATATCTTGATTTCATGGTAAAATCCAACAAGGAAAAAAAAATAGGAATGGACCGCAATATTGATTCAGGTGGACATCCTATCAATGAAGGTAGTGAAGTTGGAAGCAAGGTCCAAAAAGAAGAGCAAGTAGCTTCCCCCTCGCAAGTATAAAAAGATAAAGCAGTATGAGGGTGGACAAAACGAAGAGGTCCTCTCACTCGTTCTATACAAGATCGAAGAACATGATCGGGTATTTAATGAGATAAAAGAGAACATTGAAATGTTGAATCAAATGACAACTTCAAATTCCATGATTGTCTAGCTAAAGGCCGCCTAGATAAACCAAGTGATAACAACCCGCTACTCACAGTCTACAAAGAGGTTGTCTTGTGATACTATGGCAAACCCTTAAAATGATGTTTAAGTTTGGACTTGGGTCGTTCTACTATGTTAAATAAGACGCTACTTGGGAGGCAACCCAGGACCCTTTTATTTTTTTTGTTTAATTTTCGGTAAATTATGGTGTGTTGAGTATACAGGTTGAAGTATCAGATAGAAAAGATATTGGTGAGCAAAAAGTCCCTCAAGGCGCATTGCCGACCGCCCAACCGAGACTTCCATTAGAGTCAAGACAAATTTGCATTGGAGTCTATAAAAATCAGCGAGTACAGGAAATCATTGCCTAAGCGCCGACCATGTCGGCGAGCCCGACGAAGCCCACCATTTGGACCCCAAGATAACTGGAGGTCCTATAAATCTCTACAAAGGAAGTGTCCATTCTGCATATCGTAGAATCTGCAAGTGAGCATGACTAACATTGCGTGATGAGCAAGAACTGGACGGTTTTAAGTCCAAGGATTTAAAAGTTTCAAATTCTATCATTTTCTAACCTTCCCAAACTCATATATGTATTTTAGCTTATATATTTCTTGCATTCTAGAGTGTTTGAGTCGTTATATTTGTGCTACATTTAAATTACGTTGTTGCCTAGAGATTCAATCCTAATTTAGTCAGCATTAAATGTCGGTTGTCGAACCTTGAGTTATTTTTATCGATTTCGTACTCAAAGGCAATGCTATCATCTTGTTGAAGTGTGTTGGGAATCTCTTTTAGAACTAACTCAGTTGATTTCCTATTTAAATTTTAATATATGGACGGTAGTGTTTTGATAGTGAAATCTGATCTATTATGCCTTGAATTTAATTAAATCATTAGGGGTTGGGCTTGCATGATGACGTAGTAATGGGCATAGTTTCAATTTTACTAGTGCATGGTTTAATTTTTTTTTTTTTTGGGGGTGGGGGTGGGGTTTCAAGGTTGAAGTCAAAAACTTAGGTTGTAAATAGGCACGTTGGGTTTTTTCGCGAGCTACGTCGATCTCGCCGAACAACTCTGTAAGACCCCGAAAGTGATTTAGGTGAACTAGAGCGTAACATGGTTTTCATGATTGTATAAGGTCTTAAATAGGTCTATTATATGGTATAGAGGCAGTATCTAAGAGTTAAGGTGCATTGGAAGTCAAACGTCAAGGGATGACCAAGACATTGGACGACTATGTCACCTATCTGCCTCATATGTAGTTTTATGTGTTTATGTGTAATTAATGAGGTTATAAGGTCCTTAAATGAGTTATTATATCATGTATAGGCAGTGTGTCAAGTTTCGTAAAGTTTAGAGGGCAAACGTCCAAGAACGTCCATGATGTTCGAAAGATGTGCCTTGAAACGACATTGTGTGTCTAGGCATATTTCGTTGAGTTTTACATGTTCATTTTGGATGAAGTTCATGTGAGAGGTGCTAAACTCGTATACGGTCAAGTTTGGGTTAGAAACGTCCAGGCAAACATCCCCAAGGACCAACCAAGGGTCCTTGAGGAAGGACCCAAAACTTGGAGTCAATATTGTCTCAGGAAACCCCTAACAACGAAGGCATCGACGTCTCGTGGGCCTATCGACGCCCCATCGATGGGTTCCATTGGTAGGGACTTAGTCTTGGGTGAGAGGAGAACCATGTCAAGTCTTTGATCCAACCAACGGAAAGACAGGACGGTCCGTCTGTGGACAAACGGTCCGTCAACTGCCAACTGTTGGTGGACTGCCTCCCTGCGTGCAGTTCACTGCCAAGTTAGGGGTGAACTTGTAATTTCACACCACTTACAAATAAGAGTATTAGCGGTTAATTAGGGGTCTATTGGGTATTTAAACATGTATATAAGTGTTTAACACTTAGCATATTTCATTCTTCCAAATCAAAACCCCAAAATCCCTTAGAAACTCCTTAAGACTCCATTGAAGTCCAAAGTCAAAGAAGAGCTTGGAGTGACGAATTGAGTGGAGATTCCTCATCAAAGTGAAGAATTAGCTTCATAAAGGTATATATTTTCATCCTTGAAACTTTTTTCATCAAGGAGCCCAATTCTCAAGATGTTTTCTAAAGTTTTCAAAGATGAATTGTCCAATTTGATGATTCTACCATGGGTTCTTGCATCAATTGTTTGTAAACGTTTATTACGGATTAAATTGATTTTGTATTGATGATTTTAACCTAAATTACCTATCAACCCATGAATTGGATGAACCCTAGCTTTTGACTAAGTCATGGGTTACTTGATATTGACCTAATGTTGTTGAATTATGGTGTAGATTTCTATGGGCTATCTTGTAATGTAATAATTGTGTTAAATTGATATCTAGGTTTTATTAGATTGATTAATTTACATGGATTTTACCTAGTTCATTGATTATTATAGTTTTTATGTTGAATTGATGTTCATGTCCATGGGTAAGGGCCTTATGTTGTTGAATTGGATGATTTAGCATCAACTTGAGGTGTTGAGGATGTTGTGTTGGTAAGCTGACTTATTCCCTTTATTTTGATATTGTTTATACTTCAAATATGTTGTTATTGGTATGGTCCACCTATGGTGGCGGTGTTATGTGTTTTACTTGCAATTGGTGTGGCCTTGTCGGCGCTACTTTATGCAGTAGGATGATCATGGCCTTGTCGGAACTACTTGAAGTAAAGTGGGTATTTGTATAGTTAATTATGTGAGTCATGACCATATCTATCTACATGTGAAGTCATATATGTGTTCTTCTATTCATGTTAAGTAGGTGATCATGTTAGACTACTTGACTATATTAGTCTATATTGGTCATATTGATGTTGATATAATAGTATATCGGATGACTTAAAGATGATAATAGTTACTTCTATGTGCTTCTAGAATGACATGTAATGTATGCTAAGGTGAAGTATGTGGTGTCTTGTCTTGGTTGACTTCTGTCCCTTACTTGATGTATATATGATGATGAATATGTACTGTCTTGACTTAGGATGCTAAAGTCTTTTAGTCTTGAGTGTATGAATGACATGTGACCTTAAATGAAGTTAAGAGTGTCTTTTATGTGAAAACTTGAATCTAGTTGTAAGGTTATGAATATTGAAGTTGTAAGCCGTAATGGTATCCTTCAAATTAAAATAATGACGGACTTAAGGTTAATTGTCTGTAACGGTATCATATTAATACTTCGAAAAGTCATCCTGAGCTTCTTGTCGCCATTGGAAGGTAGCGTTAAGAGGACCTCTTGGGTAGGGTAAATGTGATTGGGTTATGAACTAGTTATGGAACCATTTTATGTGAACCTTATGTGTAAATTACTCTATGAGAAAGAAGGCTAGCACCGAGTGAGTATGGTAAGGGAAGTAGTTCTAGTAAAGAGTGAGACTAGATTACAAAACATGCCCTTCATATTCCTTAACGATGTGCCTACATGGGATGTGTCCTAGTTCTACCATTGGCAAGTAAAACACCCTCATCGGAGTAGGTTAGAACTCCGGATTCCATGTCTTGCTATCATGGTCTATGTCAGTTATTGACTATTCTCATCATGTGGGATACTTACTAGCATTAGAAAAGTTCTATGAAGTTTAGGTGGTGGTATGGGACGCTATATAGACATTGCACAATAGGCTTTGAAGGTATTAGTTAGAGTCCCTAGGTCTTTTCCAAGACCATTACTTGAATGTCCTTTATATGTTGAATGTATCCTAAATAAACTGATGAATCTAATGACTTAAGTTAAGAAAGTATGTTAATGGAATAAGTACTTATCTAGACTAGTTAAGGGTTGTCTAGTTAAGGTGTGAAGGGGGCATAGGAATGGTCACTTCGTATCTTACCGAGATGAGCCTTAAAAATGACTCTAGTTAGGGAAAATGTTGATTATGTGAACATGGTCCAAACTTAGGAATACTTAAGGATTATTTAGGTAGTCTTGAAGAAGTCAATCATCGACGTTATCTTCTTGATCTACTTAAGTATGTGTCACGACTGAAATCTAGACCCTAGACGAGACCGGCATCGTTGACCTCTCAGAGGTCGCAAACAAGCCTACTTACGTCATTCTTACTTCATCTAGGTTAATTTTAGCGGAAAATTTGAAACTTTTGTTTCTTATCATTCATAAAGGTCATTCTACTTACATTCATAATGTTCACAATCAACCATCTAACATTAATATTATCAACTGAAAGAAATAGTTCAATACTTCATTAAATGTATAAATGCCAAAATGGCACCAATACAATGTCTGAAATAAAAACGGAAAGAAACACTAGTGGAACATACTCCACTAGCTAAAGCCTACATCTAAGCTAGATAGTAACGGTAGACATCCTCGAAAGCATGAGGACCTACCAAGTCCGGATGAAAGCTCCACGTCCGGATAGCTGCAACATCAACCTATAAGCTCTAGCGTCCACCTGTGCCTACACCTAAAAATATAGAATTTTATGGAATTAGTACACACTTGTACTAAGTATGGGTATATGCAAGCACACACCAAGGACATGCATGAGTAATAATAGCTCTTTCCTAACAACATGATTAGGGAAAGTCAAGTCAGTGGACTTGCCAAATTGGGATTAGGAAAGTTAGTGAGCTTTCCAAATTTGGATTAGGAAAGTCAGTGAGCTTTCCAAATTTGGATTAGGAAAGTTAGTGAGCTTTCCAAATTTGGATTAGGAAAGTCATGCCATGAGAGTAACATGCATCATCATACTTATCATATTGCACATAGCACATAACATCTTACACATAGCACATATCATATCGCATATAGCACATAACATCTTTCATATCATTCATTCATATGCAATGAGACCTTGGAATCATGGACTTGACATTAAGACTTCCCAAAATGAGGGATCAACATATGGGACCTCAACTAGGGAGTCTTCTTTAGCAAACACAGAGTCTGCTTCATTCATTCATACGTACTTCGTTTCATTCTTTCATAAGCTAGTGTAAACACCAGCTGTACCTAGGATGTAGTTTAAGACTCTCATCGGGTTTGCTGTGCAATGATCAAGAATAACCCAGTGTCATTACTTGAGTCTATCTCACCTCTTGATTATCGTATCCTAACACCTTTGGTATCATTCATTTCATTATGTGCATCATTTGTTCATTCATTGGAAACTTTAACTTTAACCGACATAGATCATGTGAGCATCATGAAATCCAGTGTCTCCCCCACACCGAAAAGAGATGGAATCACCGGCCAAAGTGACCCAAAATATGCTAGCGTACATGGGAATTGAACCCCTCCAGATCCCTATATTGGCAGTATAGGTTCGAAGACTAGGAGATATAAAGAGACCCATACCAGGCATGCCGAACAGTCTCATCTCATGAGAGTTACGTGAACCTCCGCCCTTCCCGAAAGAAGGCATCACCGCTCATAGCTAGTCTATCGGTACTCAATATAAAGTTCCATTTCATTCAACTCATACGTCATGGAAGCTGGCTTCTAGTATGAGGACATCATAGCTCAATAGATGATTTCTCATCTCATCATTAGTATTAAGTATACATTATTCTCAATAATTTCATTACAGTGTTCATAGAGACTGGTCTCTTCATTAACATTACACTCTTATAGGTGAGTACGTTTTGGTAACATTTACTCAGGCTCATTTGAGATTGCTCTCATCTTTCACATTAGCCTCTTATCATGTTGTCACCACATTCATTAACATTAGCACAATTGCTCTTCATAATTACTCATCCCTTTTTACGTGAATGTTCATTTCATCATATGCCAATGCACTTGGCCATTTGTGTGTTTCATACCCTTACTTAACCCTTCTAGGGTTTCATCATTTCATTGCATAATATTCAGTTCATCGTATGACAATACACTTGGCCATTTAGTGTGTTTTACACTCGTACTTAACCCTTCTAGGTTTACATCATTTTATTACATACATCTTAGGTTCACTTATTTTTAAACGTATGTTAGACTTAAGGGTCTACACATACAAGCCATGAGGCTTCATTCATAGTTCGTTTAAGTGATTCATATCTTCCTAAGATGATGTGGTACAAGACTTATGTATCTTGTAAGTATGCCAAGATCTCGATTTCGATCTATGTAGGCAATATTATTTTTGAACATTTATTCACGTATGACTTATGTATCAATACGGAATTTTGGCAAGGGAACCCGATTTCGAATCCCTTGGACAACACTTACATTTTTTTATTCATTTTGGTTTGATCCATACGGCTTGGGGACCCAAGATCGAGCCCCAACGCCTTCATTTTATTTTCCCCTTGATTTCTCTATTCATTTTTCGCTCAATGGGACTAAGAGGATGTGGGATCGAACCCCCACAACCTCATTTACTTTTATTTTCATTGCTTTTAATTTCTCTCCTTTGGCCGAGGGGTTGTGGGTTCGAACCCTACAGCCCCTCATTAATTTCTTCTCCTTAACTCCACTTGGTTCTGCCTAGAGGTCATGGGTTTGATTCCCACATGCCTCTCCCTTTATTTTTCTTTTAATTTCGTCCTTAAATCTGCCTAAGAGGTCGTCGGATCGATTCCCACATGCCTCCCCCTTTATTTTTCTTTTAATTTTCTCCTTAAATCTGCCTAAGAGGTCGTGGGTTCGATTCCCACACCCCTCCCCCTTTATTTTTCTTTTAATTGTCTACTTAAATCTGCCTAAGAGGTCGTGGGTTCGATTCCCACACGCCTCCCCCTTTATTTTTCTTTTACTCTTCCTTAAATCTGATTGACAGGTGGTGGGTTTGAATCCCACTCCTCTCATTTCTTATTTTTTTAAAGTTACATTTTTCAGCCAATACCATGGTTCGAATCCCCCTCACCACAATACCTTTAACTCACTTAATTTCATGGTTTTTAACATGGTGAGGTCACGTGTTCAATCCACAGTGATATCACATATTTAAATTCATTTTTTCATAGCATGAAATTCCCCTTAGCTTCGCCGAAACTCATCCACAAGCTGCTGGAAATTTTTGCTACCTATTTTCTCACTTCTTTCACATTAAATGTGTAGACGTTTTAAGTAGTTTTTTAGTGAGTTCTTTAGGTGCATTTTCAAGATTTCCTTTGATAAAGAATTGCACTCAAATCAGCATTTTTACATCACTTATGAACATCACGATTTACATAACTTTGTACATGAAATATAACCACAACATCACATTTTAGAGCCTTAAACCCGACGCATATAGTCACTGTTCACATTGCACACACGTACACATAGTTTCGGATCACATAGGTGATCCTTCATACGATTTGAAACACACATTAATGAACATATTTATCACGAAAACACAATACACGCCTAATATCTACCATCAAACATACCCAACCTAAGAATCATTGGGAGCTAGTGACAGGGACATGCAACAGGGAACAACCCTAGTTTTCGGAATAGATTCGTCTGAAACTTAGGGGTCTCTTGGGAAAGGGACCAAGAGAGAAGAGAACCCATACGTTTATGACGTTCAAACCTCGACTTGCTTCCCAAATAACTCCTCCAAACTCACGTCCAACACCAAAAGTTCAACACCAAACTCGACAAAAAACCTTCTCTTTGCCTACGTATTTTGCTTAGCGTTTGATTTTATTTATCGTTGTGAGTTCTTCAAGTGTGAAGAACTTTAGTAAATTTTCTGTTCTTGTATGTTATTTTGGCAGAGAGAACACGTGAGAAAGAAGAGAGATTGGTCGTGGATGTTGAGGAGATAAATGTGAGAGAGTGAGAGTTTTATTAGGCTTAGGAGTCTAGTTTAGGACTTAGTCAAATAAGGTTTTTATTAAATACTAAAAATATGATTTCCTTTTATTTTAAAACAGCTAATAAGTAATAAATATTAATTAATTACATTAATTTACCAACTTAAATAAAAACAACTTTATTTCATTGCTTCCACCTAGGTTCGAACCCGGGTGGAGCAAGACTTCACTTCAAGAGCCAATTTTCGGCCCTCTCTCCCCAAAATCCCCCTACACCTTATTAATTAAATAATTAAATATATATTTAGGATAATTACGATACTACCCTTAGTCTGGAAAAAGACCATTTTACCCCTAGACCCTCCAAACCAAAGATTTTCCCTTTTTAAGTCCGGTAAAGACTCATACGAGTAAATCTTTGTATTCGAGAGCCCTACATGGCTGGACCCAACCTTTACTAGCTCAAATAACTCCCCAAGTTAGTTGGCTTGGCTGTAGCAAGGGTTCAGAGGTTTGGTTCTACGCGCATCAATCCGTGTGAACCCGGTCTAATCATAGGCATTCTAGACACATTAAGCATTACTTAGCATATCCATATTTAGGGTTGTTACAGTAAATCTTTTGATAGCCTTCGATGAGGCAATGTCATATTATATATATGTTGATACACTTGGTTAGAATGATTCTATTCTAGGTAGTCTATAGGATCTATTTAGTGTGTGTGTAAGGGATTGTATGGGCGGTCGCTTCACAACTAACTCAAGTGAGACTTAGAGTCACCTTGGTTAGAATAATCTTACATTGAGGTTTATGATGTCTTGTAAGTATGTATATTACTCATCATAAGTAGTCTTGAGGGTCATTAATGTATGCCTAGGGAGGTTGTATGGGCGGTCTCTCCTGGTGTTACTTAAGTGGGTCTTAGGATAGCTTTAAGTGGGACGATTACATACTAAGGGATGTCGAAGGGTAAGATAACTAACTTCACTGTACAGTGAACGGGCTTCACTGTAACAGTGAAGGGGCTTCACTGTAACAGTGAAGGGCGTTACTGTAAAGTTACTATAAAATTATGATATTTGGTCTAAATGTTTTCCTATGAGTTTCTAAGTTGTTAAATATTGTTCTTATGACTATAATATGATTTTTAAATGAAAAGATGCATATTTCATATAAATGTCCGTTTTCATGATTTTTATGCATAATGCCATACTTAGTACATGTGGTTGTACTAACTCCATGCTTTTATCTATCTCTATAGTTCTTGGTAGGTGAGGAGCATTTGGGAAGTGAAGACTTGGACCGTAGCATCGTTCAAGAGAAGTTGAAGTATGTCCTCATTTAACTCGAGGGCATATATGTCTTTTATGTTTCCATTTGAAGTATTGCAATAGACTAAGTATTTCTATATTCGTATTTTGTATGGGCCGTGTCCGAAGTATTCTTGTGTCTTGAGATGATGAGATTGAGACTTAGTATTTCCTATTGCTTTATATCAAAATGTTTTTAAAGACTATGAAGTATGTTTTGTGAAAAGTTTTAATTCCGCACTACTTTTCACTATGTTTATGCGAAGAATGATATGTAAGGGCTCCGAGAGGTCAAGTACGGCAGTTGAAATCCGAGATTGCCCCTAACTTCAAGGGTGTGGTTTCGGGATGTGACAAAGCTTAGTATCAGAGCATAGGTTGTGAAGTAGTATTAGGAATCAAAAAGTCTCATCAAGTCACGTCTAGTAGAGTCTTGACCATGGGTGTGAGTCACGACACATCTATGGGCGAGAGGCTATAGGACGATAGAGTTTCCCTTCTTTTCTACTCCTATGTCGTGCCGTAGAGTAAACATTATGAGTACTCCTTTCTTATGGTTTTCCTTGTGTTTCTAGGATGATGAATACGAGGAGGACACCAGCTAGGAGAGTTGATGAGAATGAGGTGCAAGAGGAGATTCCTCCTCAAGTTGAGGAAGTTGGGAAAGTTCCTCAAGGTGCTCAAGGTGCTCAAGGTGATCAAGTCCCAATTGTGGGAGGAGGTGATTATGTCCCAGAATTGAGTCATAGGGATATTAGAGAGGATTTGCTTGCTTTAGCCCGAGACGTGACTACTCAAGTGAATTTGAGTATGGTGCCTAGGGTGAATATTGTGGAGAGCAGTATGACATCTAGGTTAAAAGATTTTGTGAGGATGAATCCTCATATCTTTATTGTCTCTAAGGTGGGAGAGGATCCCCAAGAGTTTCTTGATGGAGTGTATAAGGTTTTGAGTGCTATGGGAGTTACATCTAGGGATAAGGCGGATTTGGCTTCGTACCAATTAAGGGATGTTTCTCAAATATGGTACACTCAATGGAAGGATAATAGGCCGGAGGAGTCGGGTCCTATTGAGTGGAAGAATTTAAGCAAGCTTTTCTTGGTAAGTACTTTCCTCGGGAGAAGAGGGAAGTTAAGGTGGATGAGTTTATCAATCTCAAGCAAGGAAATATGAGTGTTGAGGAATACTCTTTGAAGTTCTCTATGTTATCTAGGTATGCCCCTTCTCTTGTGTCTAATCCAAGAGAATAAATGAGTCATTTTATGACGGGGGTAGCCGACTTAGTGAGGGAGGAATGCCGTACCACTATGCTACATGACGATATGACCCTAGCTAGACTCATGGTGTATGCACAATCAATTGAAGAGTATAAGATTAGGAGGATGGCTAGAAGCTTGAAAAGGAGTGGTGCTAGTGATCAAGAGCAACCTAGGTTCAAAAAGAGGACTCAATCTCAAGAAGAATCTACGAGTGCTAAGTTCAAGATTGAGAAAGGAGGTGGTTCCAAAAATGGCAAGCCAACATGTGTCACTTGTGGCAAGAAACATTATCGTGAGTCTCTATTGGATACCGGGAGTTGCTATGGTTGTGGTAAGGAAGGACACAAGGTGAGAGATTTTCCTATGGTTACTTCTAGAGGAAGAGAGGGTAAACAAGTTGCTCCTAGTGTTTCAAAGGATGATGCTCCAACAAAGAGGCATTTCTATGCACTCCGAACTAGAGGAGAGAAGCCGGATGGTGATGATGATTATGAGGGTAAGTCCTTGCATTTCTTTTAGTGGTATGGGTTCCTTCTAAGTGGGTGAGTATGGTTAGTAGATGGGATAGAATGATATAGAAGTATGTTGCATGTGCATGGTGTTTAGGAGTTTTGTTGAAATTGAATTTCATTAACTTCTTGCATTGTGTATTTTTTGAAGTTATGATTATGTTGTAAGATGTGTTTATATGATGTTACCTTACATACTAGCATGCTCATATCATGAATTTCCTAAAAGTTGCATTTTTGAAAAAATAATTGCTAAAAAAATCACTGTAGCTTTGGAAAGTTCACTGTTAAATTTTGTGAAAAGTGACTAATTGATTCTTTGGTCTAAAATTGTTGTAATATAGCTAGAACTTATGTATATAAGCACGATATTGAATATAAAATGAGTTTTTGCTATTTAGAATGAAGCATGTGAGTTTTGTAGCATAATGAGTTAAAGAATGGTTTTCTAGTTTCTTGTTGTGTTGAGAATCTCTTGACTATGTAAAATTGATGCTTTCTCCTTGATCATGTGTTTTATGGTATGGTCATGAGCTGCTAGTTAAATATCTATTCTTGGGAGGGTTCAGAGAGTGGCAAGTGTCATTCGAGGACGAATGTTGTCCAAATGGGGGGATTGTAAGACCCCGAAAGTGATTTAGGTGAACTAGAGCCTAACATGACTGTGATGATGGTATAAGTTCTTAAATAGATCTATTATACGGTATAGAGGCATTATCTAAGAGTTTAGGTGCATTGGAAGTGAACCATCAAGGGACGACCAAGACGTTCGACAACTAAGTCACCTATGTTGCTCATACATGGTTTTATATGTTTATATGTAATTCATGAGGTTATTAGGTCCTTAAATGAGTTATTATATCATGTATAGGCATTGTGTCAAGTTTCGTGAAGTTTGGAGGTCAAACCTCCAAGAACGTCAATGACGTTCGAAAGATGTGCCTTGAAACGACCTTGTGTGTATAGGCATGTTTAATTGACTTTTACGTGTTCTTTTTGGATGAAATTAATGTCAGAGGTGCTAAACTTGTATACGGTCATGTTTGGGTTGGAAACGTCCGGGAAAACATCCCCAAGGACCAACTAAGGGTCCTTGAGGAAGGACCCAAAACTTAGGGTCAAGACTGTCCCAGGCAGCCTCAAACGACGGAGGCATCAATGGCTTGTGGGCCTATCGATGCCTCGTCGATGGGTGATGTTGGTAGGTACTTAGTCTTTGGTGAGAAGAGAACAATGTCAAGTCTATGATCCAACCAACGGAAGGAAAGGACGGTCCATTTGTGGACAAACGGTCCATCGACTGCTAACCGTTGGTGGACTGCCTCCCTGCGTGCAGTTCACTGCCAAGTTATGGGTGAACTTGTAATTTCACCCCACTTCCATATAAGAATATTGGCGGCTAATTAGGGGTTTTTGGGGGCATTTTAAACATGTATATAAGTTTTAAACACTTAGAAAATTTCATTCTTCAAAATCAAAACCCCAAAATCCCTTAGAAACTCCTTAAGACTCCATTGAAGTACAAAGTCAAAGAAGAGCTTGGTGTGACGAATTGAGTGGAGATTATTCATTAAAGTGAAGAATTGGCTTCATCAAGTTACGTATTCTGATCCTTAAAACTCGTTTCATCAAGGAGCCCAATTTTCAAGATGTTTTCTAAAGTTTTCAAAGTTGAATTGTCCAATTTGATGATTCTACATTGGGTTCTTGCATCAATTGTTTTTAAACGTTTAATATGGATTAAATTGATGTTCTATTGATTATTTTAACCTAAATTACCTATAAACCCATGAATTAGATGAACCCTAATTTTTGACTAAGTCATGGGTTACTTGATATTGACCTAATATTGTTGAATTATGGTGTAGATTTCTATGGACTATCTAGTAATGTTATAATTGTGTTCAATTGATATTTAGGTTGTATTAGATTGATTAATTTGCATGGATTTTACCTAGTTAATTTATTATTATAATTTTTATGTTGAATTGATGTTCATGGCCATGGGTAAGGGCCTTCTATTGTTGAATTGGATGATTTAGCATCAAGTTGAGGTGTTGAGGATGTTTTGTTGGTAAGCTGCCATATTACCCTTATTTTGATTTTGTTTATACTTCAATTATGTTGTGATTGGTATGGTCCACTTATGGTGGCGGTGTTATGTGTTTTACTTGCAATTGACATGGCCTTGTCGGCGTTACTTTATGCAATATGATGATCATGGCCTTGTCGGCACTACTTGAAGTAATGTGGCTATTTGTATAGTTGATTATGTGAGTCATAAACATATTTATCTACATGTGAAATCATATATGTGTTATTCTATTCATGTTATGTAGGTGATCATGTTAGACTATGAATATGGCTTTGTGTGTATCATTTTAGGGTTGATGGAAGTCATTCCTACTTGACTATATTTGTCTATATTGGTCATATTGATGTTGATATAATAATATATAGGATGACATAAAGATGATAATAGTTACTTCTATGTGTTTCTAGAATTACATGTAATGTATGCTAAGGTAAAGTATGTGGTGTCTTGTCTTGGTTGACTTGTGTCCCTTACTTGATGTATATATGATGATGAATATGTGATGTCTTGACTTAGGAGGCTAAAGTCTTTTTAGTCTTGAATGTATGAATGACATGTGACCTTAAATGAAGTAAAAATAGTCTTTTATGTGAAACCTTGAACCTAGTGGTAAGGTTATGAATGTTGAAGTCATAAGCCGTAATGGTATCATTCAAACTAAAGGAATGATGGACTTAAGGTTAATTGGCTGGAACAACATCATATTAATCCTTAGGAAAGTAATCATGAGCTTCTTGTCGCCATTGGAAGGTAGCCTTAAGAGGACCTCTTTGGTAGGGTTAATGTGATTGGGTTATGAATTAGTTATGGAGACCTTTTATATGAACCTTATGT
Organism: Solanum sitiens; assembly: GCA_016801875.1. Taxonomy (NCBI): domain Eukaryota; kingdom Viridiplantae; phylum Streptophyta; class Magnoliopsida; order Solanales; family Solanaceae; genus Solanum; species Solanum sitiens. Next base: position 442,965 of record JABWTJ010000776.1, on the reverse strand, counting down.
GTAAATTACTCTATGAGAAAGAAGGCTAGCACCGAGTGAGTATGGTAAGGGAAGTAGTTCTAGTTAATAATGAGACTAGATTACAAATCATTCCCTTCATATTCCTTAACCATGTTTCTACATGGGATGTGTCCTAGTTTTACCATTGGCAAGTAGAACACCCTCATCGGAGCGGATTCCATGTCTTGCTATCATGGTCTATGTAGTTTATTGCCTATTCTCATCATGTGGGATACTTACTAGCATTATAGAATTTCTATGAAGTTTAGGTGGTGGTATGGGACACTATCTAGACATTGCACAATAGGTTATGAAGGTGTTAGTTAAAGTCCCTAGGTCTTGTCCAAGACCATTACTTGAATGTCCTTTATATGTTGAATGTCTCCTAAATCAACTAATGAATGTAATGACTTAAGTTAAGAAAGTATGTTAATGGAATAAGTACTTACATAGGTAGTTAAGGTTTGTCTAGTTAAGTTGTGAAGGGGCATAGGAATGGTAACTTCGTATCTTAGCTAGATGAGTCTTAAGAATGACTAGTTATCGAAGATGTTGATTATGTGGACATGGTCCAAACTTAGGAAGTCTTAAGAATTATTTTGGTAGTCTTGAAGAGGTCAATCATGGACGTTATCTTCTTGATCTACTTAAGTATATATTTTGATAGCCTTTGATGAGGAAATGTCATATTATATATACGTTGATACACTTGGTGAGAATGATTCTATTCTAGGTAGTATATAGGATCTCTTGAGTGTGTGTGTAAGGGATTGTATGGGCGGTCGCTTCACAACTCACTCAAGTAAGACTTAGAGTCACCTTGGGTATAAGAATCTTACATTGAGGTTTATGATGTCTTGTAAGTGTGTATGTGACTCATCATAAGTAGTCTTGAGGGTCATTTAGGTATGCCTAGAGAGGTTTTATGGGCGGTCTCTCTTGGTGTTACTTAAGTGGGTCTTAGGATAGCTTTAAGTGGGATTATAACATACTAAGGGATGTCTAAGGTGAAGATAACTAACTTCACTGTAAAGGTGAAGGGGCTTCACTGTAAAGGTGAAGGGGCTTCACTGTAGAGTTACTGTAAAGTGACTATAAAATTATGATATTTGGCTTAAATGTTTTGTTATGTTTTTCTAAGTTGTTAAATGTTGTTCTTATGATTATAATATGATTTTTAAATGAAAAGATGCATATTTCCTATGAATGTCCATTTTCATGATTTTTATGCATAATGTCATACTTAGTACATGTGGTTGTACTAACTCCATGCTTTTATCTATCTCTATAGTTTTTTGTAGGTGAGGAGTATTTGGGAAGTGAAGACTTGGACCGTAGCATCATTCAAGAGAAGTTGAAGTATGTCCTCATTTGACTCGAGGGCATATATGTCTTTTATGATTCCATTTGAAGTATTGTAATAGACTAAGTATTTCTATATTCGTATTTTGTATGGGCCGTGTCCCAAGTATTCTTGTGTCTTGAGATGATGAGATTGAGACTTAGTATTTCATATTTCTTTATATGAAAGAGTTTTTAAAGACTATGAAGTATGTTTTGTAAAAAGTTTTAATTCCGTACTAGTTTTCACTATATTTATGCGATGAATGATATGTAAGGTCTTGTACAAGACTTCCGAGAGGTCAAGTATGCCGGTTGCAATCCGAGATTGCCCCTAAATTTTAGAGTGTGGATTCGGGATGTTACAAACTCGACTTTTCTTCTAATGTCCCCATCTCGCTTTTAATGTAATGTTGTATGTTTCATTTCCTTCTGTAACATTTGGTGAGAATTCAGGGGTGTTCTAAGGAACTCGGCGAATCGCCAAAAAGTCTTCTTGATTGCCTTTTATTTGCAGACATATAATACTTTAAGTCTCGGTGGTCTAAATCTCATTAACTTACAATGATTCGGACACTCACAGACTTGTTTGGCGAGTCTGTCAGCAGGTTATGTCTTTGATTTTTCTTAATTTGATTCTAACTTATTCTTGATATAGGGCATACATGTCTAGACCGAATGTAGCTGGACGAAACATGCCACCCCAAAAGATAAGAGCACAACTTTTCAAAATGAATGAAGGGAAAACAAATCCTCCAAAAAATTGAAGAATAGGACCTCCAACCGGAGAAAAGGCAAAGGCAAGAGACCCAATTCAGACAGGAAGACTAATCCCCAAGACCGTTCTATCCCTTCATAGGCACGGGGAATCTACACAGTCGTGCAGATATTTTAGGCAAATGCACTTATATAGACTCATGATGAGTGTAGTGCTATTGTTCCTTTTGAAGAAACTCCAGGCACTGAGGCCAAAGTCCAGATTGATGCCTAGAAAGATGAAGCGACTGCTTATATAGTTGCCTCTCTTTACCTCCCTCTTTGTCTTACTTTTTTTATATTTCTATTTCATTTGCATTTCCACACAAATAATTTTATTTGTGGTCGTGTAAGGCCCACCTTGTGTGTGTGTTTAATTTTTGTTGATATATTTGGGTCATTATGATTAAAATTTTGTTTTACTTTGTATGGATGTTTGAGCATGTGGCTCTTTGTTCTTTAATTGTAAATGATTTGACCCATTGGAATTTTTTTTTGCCACCACTTGTATGCACTTGAATGTGGTTGTTCTTTGGAAAATTTGACTCTCTGTCTTGATTAATTCCAATTACTTGGATAGTGCTCACAATTGAATGCACGTGAATGTGCGTCTATGAAGAGACCAAATGAAGTTGTTTAGATAACATGTGAAATATTTGCATCTCGTTGTGATTAGCCAAGTATGAAATTGAGTTTCTTGCGAAGAACATTGAACACTAGCAAAAGTGTGGAGTCTTGTTTAACTTTGGTATCGATGCCTTGTGTGATGAGCTTGTTGTTAACCATGCATGATGACACCTAGATATTCCCCATTTAACCGGTTGACTAAGTGATGTGATCTCATGATATGATCTTAGGCAACTTTAAAGAGTGTGAAATAATTTGACACGTACCTCTATTGTGGCCTACCTTGTGAGTGTGCGAACCTTTTTTGAAAACCCATTGAACCTTACCTTTCTTTCAAAAAAACTTGATGAAAACATGACCTTTATCAATCCACAACCCATTATCCTCTTGACTTGTGTTTGATTCAATAGCCAACTCAGGTCAAGATCCTAATTTGGGGGTATGGTTAAAAGAGAAGGCAAGTCAAGAAGTGCAAGAAAAGGATTTTTTAACCCATGTTGTTGAGAAAAATGGAACCCTTCCATACAAAAAAGCGATAAAAGAGGAGAAAAGAACGAAAAAAGATCATTTAATAAATTTATGGAAATTCAAAAAAAATGGGGCCTCCGAACAATCCATGGAAAATTCATAATGGGATGACTTATGAGAACGAAAGAATATTATGAAAGAAGAGGAAAGTAAGTGTAGTGAGCACCACATTTCATGAGAATTAAAGTTACTAAGCTGAAATGACCATACCTTTGCATTGAAACCCATTACAAGCCGTGAAAGGACCTTTTTGGTCTTGAGTAAGCTGAAACAATTGTTGATTGGAAAATACGGACAAACCTATATGTGAAATCATGCATTGTGTTCATCATTTTGAGTGTGATTGTTGAATTTGATTTCGAAACATAAATGTGTGAACTATTGTGTATTAATATGGAAACATTTTTTATGTGAGGCAATTGATCACTTTCATTGAGCTTGAACTTGCATTCGAAGCAAGTATTGTGAGCTTGAAATCTTTGATAATGGCGTGTCACAACTTGAGTCTTTGAGTACAAAATTGATCCTTGCATGTGTAAGTTGAGTCTTGTGATGTACATTAATGATTGAGTTTTTGTAGCACTGTTTGAGACATCCTTTTTGAACTGCTGAATTTGAATTTTACTTGAGGACAAGAATAAGTTTATATTAGGGATGTTGATGAGTCCATGATTTGAACTCATTTAGGGCTATATTTTGAGAGGTCTAGTGTCCTCAAATTCATATTTTGTCTCAATAAGTGATGAAAATTCTTAAGTATCACGTATTAGTATTGAGAGACAAAGCATGGACACAACTGAGAAAAAAGGAACAAGAAAGATGAAAGAATGAAGAAAAGACGGCTTGAGGATCGCCTAATAGATTAGGTGAGTCACCTAATAGCCTTATTCTCACCTAATGTTCCAATGTGATGAGCCCTGATAAAGAGGATCAAGTCGGTGGTGAAAAGAAGCAGTCGTCTTGTCATCGAATAGTTCCGCGAAGTAGCACACCATCGCCCAATGTTACAGAATACGATGATTTTGAAGGCAAAGGCAAAACGGCAATAGAATATACCAAAAGGTGGATCGTCGAGTTGATCGGGGATCCTGACTAACTGCGATGAGTGATCCTTCGCAGCACACGTTTATGAAAACTAATACTTGTTTATATTTGTAGCTTAATATGATATTTTTATCATTTTAGACTTTAAGCAGATAGATATTCTAATTTTAGTTCTTAGAGTTTTTCGGAGACATTATTCTTGAGATTTGAAGGTTCTAACTCCAAGAAATTTGAAGTGGTTCTTGAAGAATCTTCATCTTTGACGTGTATAAAGACATTTTTTATCCTACCCAATAGATGGAAACACTTTTGTGTTGATTTCTATCTCTTGACAGTGCTTAGCTAAAACCCTAATTCTTGGGGTATGATTATGTGAATATGGGTCGAATTTAATGCTTGGTCTTGCTAATTAATAGTTAATTTGCTATTTAAATGTGATTTGGTTTAGTAATTGTGTATGAACTTAATCGGATTATAGTTGCAAATATGTTTTCACCTTCGTTACTTTTGCTTGCACGAGGGATAGGTCATAAGACAAAAACTACTGAACCGATAACCGGTGGTTATTGGATTTTTATGTGTTCAGCTTGAGAGAGTTAATCCTAAACCCTCTCCCACACATTAATCTTGAAAGAGTGAATAGGCTAAGGCGAAGGTTGGGCGTGCAGCTTATTTGTGTCCGAGATAAATCGATTTTATTTCGGGTAAAATACTCGAGAGAGAATTTACCCCACTAAAGTCTAGCTTAGTTGCTAATTTATAGTGATTTACTATTACTAACATGTACATGGTTGTTTATTTTAGACTCTATTCTCATCACATCCCAAGAATACTGTCTCCTTATTTCTATCTCTATTTTTTATATTTTAGTTTATAATTAGCTACAAACCCGCCCCCTACCTTTTATAATTGGCACTCGTGTCACCCCTTGAATTTATTATTTTTTAAATCATAAAAGTTTTTAGCTATGACTAACTCAATTTGATTTGTACTTGGCTATTAATTCTCAAAAGCACTTTCTTGGAACTCGACCCCTACCCCTAGTTGGTTAATATTACTTCTTGAGATCATTTACACTTGAAATAGAAGTAGTGATTTTGATAAATCGTGTTAAACAATATGAGTGACATTTATGTATTTGATGAATAGGGTATTTAGATAATACCTTGATATCTTTGTTATGGTGTCTATCGGTGATATTTCTATTACTTATGGAGTGAGAATGAACATGTGGAGCATTTAAGATTTTTTTTGCATGTTTTTAAGGACCAACAAGTTTTTGCAATGTTTAGCAAAATTAATTTTAGGTTGAGGTCCGTAGCTTTCCTTTGTCATATAGTGTCAAGCAAGGGTATTGAGGTAGATCCTAAGAAGACGGATGCAAGTCAAGAATTGGCCTAGACCTCTTACTCCTTCTGATATTATATGTTTTTGGGTGTGTACGGTTACTATAGGAGGTTTGTTGAGGAGTTTTCCTCCATGTCTTCTCCATTAACGACTTTGACTGAAAAGAAATCTAAGTTTTGGTGGTCTGAGGCTTCTAAGAAAAGCTTCCAAGACTTAAAAATATACTTACTTTTGCTCCGGTGTTGACGTTACCAGAGCGTACATATGGTTTTGTTGCATATTGTGATGCATCTAAGGTTTGGTTTGGATGTGGTCTCATGAAAAATGGTTAAGTGATTGTCTTTTATTTAAAAGAAACTCAATGTACATGACAAGAACTATCTGACCCATGATCTAGAATTAGCAGCACTACTATTTGCCTTGAAAATATTGAGACATTACTTTTATGGGGTTCATATGGATGTTTTCACCTATTAAAAGAGTCTCCATTATGTGTATAGTCAAAAAGACTTGAACTTTTGAGAAATAAGGTGGTTAGACTTTTGAAGGATTATTACATAAGTGTCATTTACCAGTCCAACAAAGCTAATCTTATAGCGGATGAACTTAGTAGATTATCCATGGGTAGTGTGGCTCATGTAGAGGATAAAAATAAAGAACTAGTTCGTGAGGTCCATAGATTGGCTAGACTAGGTGCCCCACTAGTGGATTCTACTAAGGGTGGCGTCATGGTCCATAATTGTTTTGAATTGACCTTTGTGATAGATGTGAAGTCTAAATATGATCTTGATCCTTTATTGATTGAGTTGAAAGAATTGGTACTCAAGTAGTCCATTGAGACTTTCTCCCAAAGTGGAGATGGGTACTTAGCCCCCGAGGTTGATTATGTGTTCCCAATGTTGATGGTTTGAAGGAGAAAAGTTTATAAGAAGCTCAGTTCTCGATATTTTATTCATCTGGTAGCCACCAAGATGTATCGTGACCTATAGGAAGTCTATTGGTGGAATGGAATGAAAAAGGATATTATGTGATTTGAAACCAAATTTCCTAGTTGTAAACAAGTTAGGGTTAAGGATCAAAGGTCGGGAGGATTTTTTCAAGATATACAAATTTCCATATGGATGTGGGAAGAGGAGAAGATGGATTTCGCTGTGGATTTTCCTCGTACCTGAAGGCAACATGATTCTATGTGGTGCATTATAGATAGGATGACAAAATCACCCTTATTCATTCTCGTCAAGGTTTCTCATTCGGCAGAAGTTATGTCAAGTTGTATATAAAATAGGGAAGTTGCATGGGGAATTTTTTATCTATTATTTCATATCGAGGTACTAGGTTTAATACACACTTTTGGAAATCGTTCAAAAAATGGCTTGGTACTAAGGTTAAGCTTAGCAAAACTTTTCATCCCCAATCTGATGGGCAAGTGGTGCGTACCCTCAAAAAATTAGAATATATATATTTAAGGCATGTGTTATAGATTTCTAGGGTAGTTGGTATGACCACTTTCCATTAATAGAGTCTCCCAAAAATAATAGTTACCACTCAAGTATTGGTATGACTCCTTTTGAAGCCTTGTAGGGTAGGAGATGTAGGTCTCCGGTTGGTATCTTTGAGGTAGGTGAAATTGCTCTTATCGGTCTTGATTCGGTCTATGAATCTATTGAGAAAGTTTTGCTCATTATAGAGAGGTTGAGAACGTCTCAACGTAGACAGAATTCTTATGCTGATGTGAGAAGAAGGGACCTAGAACTTGAAGATTATAGTGCGGTATATTTGAAAATATCACCCATGAAGGGTGTGATAAGGTTTGGAAAGAAAGGAAAGCTTAATCCCCAATATGTAGGGCGATATAAAATTTTGCAACGTATTGCAAATGTTGCCTATGAGTTGTATTCGCCGAATGAGTTGGCTCTGGTTCATCTGATATTTCATGTTTTTCCTACGAAGAGGTTCCGATAGAGATCCTACAATGGCAAGTCAAGAGATTTAGACATAAGGAAATATCTTTTGTGAAGGTTTTATGGAGAAACAATTTAATTGAGGGTGCTACTTGGGAATCCGATGACGATATGAAGTCCTGATATCGTCTTATATTTTCTTTTGCTCCTATTAGATCTTGAGGTAATTAGTTCCTCTTGAGTTTTAGTGTTTTGGAAGTCATGTGTGTTGTATGAGCTTTTACATGATTTTCTTATGTTATGCATGTTCTTGATGAAATTCATGTTTAGTTAGAAAATGAGTTTTCATGATTTATGTTTTTGGTGTTGTTGTGCTTTAAGTATGAGTTGCCTATTTGACTTCATGAGAGAAGTTGATCAACATGCTTTAGTATGGTTTTGAGAATAATTTCATATAGGCTCTGTGGACACGTCATTTTTGACTGAATTTAAAATTTCACTTCTCTTTTTTATTTCTCAAATATTTTAAAATCTATAAATGTTTTGATTTTTTTATGATTACTAGAAAGTGTATTTTGAAAAGATCTGAATGAAAAAACAACCAAAATGTAGTCACACTTTAGGTTATATTTTGTTTTTACTTTATTGAAATCTTTAATTAATAACTTAGTCATTTTAATATTTTCTTAATTATATTTTCGATCTAGATATTTAATTTCTTTGATATTTTAATTAATACAAAAATAATTAATTATTATTATTATTATTATTATTATCATTCTTATTATTAATATTATTATATGTTTATTTGTTTACGATAAAAAAAAGAAAATAATCATCCGTGTTCTTCCTCCCATTCACTCACCCCACAACCTAAACACATCCACACTCACTACCCCACCCTACCACTACCGCACAACGCTACACCCAATACTACATATATTCAAAAAAACACAAAACAGGGGGGGAGATGAGAAAAGAATAAAGAAAAAAAAAATTTAAATCAACACATACATACACATAAACAAATGGGAGAAAAGAAAAGAAAAACACACAATTCCAAACAATACACCCACACGAGAAAGGATCGACAAAACAATGAATATACACAATATACACCCTCATATTAATTCTTTTCTTTCACTCACAAACCAAAGTGAGGTCGAGGTTTTATTTTGTAGTTACGAGTTCGTGGTTCCTTATTATTATTGTTTCTTTTTCGTGAATTAAATTTTTGCATGAGGTTCCATTTAATTTTTATAGTATTTTTATATTTATGATTATATAATACTTGATTCCGATGCTTTAAAGTTCTCTCGAAATTTAGGTGTGTTTAATTTTGACACAATAATATTGAATTTTTCCTATTTGTTCTTTTGTATATTATTTTTCATTTTGTAAAATGTGTTGTTATTCAATTAAGTACCTCTTTTGTACAACCCAAAATCAATTAAAATTATAACAGAATAATTCTTATAATTATTTAGTCAACTTTATTAATAATATTTATTTTCGCGAAATTAAGAGTTTCAATTTTTTTAGTTTTATTTAATTTGTCCATTGTTATAACTTGTAAGTAAACTAAAATGTCAATGCATTTATATTAAAATTGAATAGGAAATAACTTTTTTTTATTTGCTTAAGATTTTACGCTGTTATTATTTAAATACTATTCATGAATAAAAATAGTATAAAATAATTTTGCCACTAATATTAATACGCATAAGCTTTCTAGCAATATGTAAGAAAAATATTAAAATATACAACCCGATTCAAAAGTCTATTTTAATAAAGAATGTGGTTAGACATCTTTCTTGAAATATTAAAAAAACTCAAGGATGCGGTGGCTCTCCTTGTCAAATTATATAGTTAACCTTAGTTAATTTAAAGTACAGACTTATAGATAAAAATTATTAATTGTGATGCAAAGAGGATAGTTATGTCTCTAGACGTTAAGATTAAGAATGCGGTTACGCATCTAGGTTGAGACAAAATAAAATTTTCATAATTAAAAAAATAAGTAAATCATAAAATGTAGACACAAAATATATCCAAAAGATAGTTAAAATAAGTATAAATTAATAAAGCGATCGTTCTAGAACCATGGGACTCGAGGGATGCCTAATATCTTCCTCTGAGTCAACAAAATTCCTTACCCGAATTTCTGGTTTGCAGATCAAATAAAGAGTCATTTCCTTATGATTGGGGATTAAAAAAAAGGTCACTTGGACACCATTACTGTAACGATCGGGAAGTACCCCCTAGGCGTCATATTGCGTACTTGACCTCTCGGAGGTCTTGTACAATCCTCTTATCTTTCATTGATCACATATGTATGAAAAGTAGTGAGAAATTGCAACTTTTCACAATAATAACGTCAGATAAGTCTCATTATCACAAGTCATCTTAGACACATCTTATTATCATAGGGTCACGACCCTACATAGATAAGAAATTCATGTCTTATACAAGTCTTTAATATAAAAAACTAAATATAACATCCACTTCCTCGAACATATGAGGACGTACCAAGAGACTTGAGGGAACAATCTACTTCCCAAGTTTCACCTCTATGAAATCTTCACTTCCTTCCACTTATACTTTTAGAAATTGAGAAGAATATGGAGCTAGTACACATAATGCACTAAGTATGTCAATATGCAAAAATATTATTTAAAGAGGACATTTTAGTTGAAATATATTTTTCATGCTATTTTGGTAAAACCTCATGAATGAAGTGTACAAGAAATCATACAAGTCATCATTTAACATATAAGGTAATACTTTCATAATTCTCAACATACATCCATTTTCATTAAGTAAACCATCAATAAATTATGACCCTCTATAAAAAGTTATCCTAAGACCCACCTAGGTAGGACATGAAGAGACCACCTATACAAACTCTTCAATACACACACAAGTGATCCTTAAATCTACCAAAGATAAGGATATTTCCTTTTTCATCACAACACAACAAGACAACATTAATTACTAGAGTAAATTGTCACATCCGGGGAGCACGCACTAGACGTAACCGGCTTCGTCGTCCTTAAAGAGGACTAAGACTAGCCTCTTAGCTTACATCATTGCATTCATAGGTTAAACATGGGGAAAATTTAAAATTTTTCTTCTACATCTATCGTGAGGTTTACATAGTCCTCTCCCATACACATAATATATTCATATCAATTATACATAGACCCTTCGTATAAGAAGATTACATAGTCTTCTACTTTTATTGCGCGCGCGCACACACACACACACACACACACACACACACACACACACACACACACACATATATATATATATATATATATATATATATATATATATATATATATATATATATAAATATAAGATATTACATAGTCTTAAAACGGATGTCTAATCATATAACCATCTTAACAAGAGTATAACAATTGGGCACAACGGATACATCAATACAATTAAAGCCACATATAGGCTATACAATTTTTATTACTCAAATGAAAGGAAATGAACATATTGTCTTGAAGACTAATCAATATCCAAATCTAGAAAGTGGCATTGCCTTCTAAAATGTTTCACATAACAACCATCATTCATAACATTGCCTTCTAAACATGATCATACTACATTCATCATAATCCACACAAAATCATGCTTCACATTCACATTATACTTCAATTAGTCATACTAGATACACATTCATAACTTCATAAGACATCTCTATACATATACTTCATAACATCACTTCACTTCACATTCAATGACTTCAAGGCCATAATCACAATTCTCATATACATTCATATACATCAAGTAACCATCGCCATTATAAGTAGACCATACCGCATAAGATCAATTCAATAAGACTAGAACAATTTCGGTCCACTTCTCTTCATCCAAGCCATGATCACCTTTATCAATTCTTTAAAAATTCATCATAATAGGCATAATTGGCAGTAGATAAATACAGCTCAACATAGTATAAAGATAATCTTAACAATATCCGATCACATTCATCAAACCCACTACATAAGCCAAAATTAGATAATCAGGATGATCATCGGTTCATGGAGTTTTTTTATCATAAATTAATCAATTAACATTGAAAACATCATAATTCATCCATTAAAATATTTTAATGCAAGAACCCATGCTTAGAATTCGAATACTAATTTTTAGGATTTTGAAATCTTTTAAAAGCCTTTGGATTTGCTCCTTCAATGAGAGAAGAATCAAGTATTAATTACCATACCTTAATAGTATAAATCCCACGAAATTTTATGAAGGTATCAATGGAATTCTTCAATCTTAGCTTTACTTAACTTCAAGCTCCCATGGAGTCTTGAGAGAACTTTACTTGGGAGAGGGGTTTGATTTTTAAAAGTGAAGTCTAAAATTAGGTGTAGGTGTTTAAAATAACTTAAAATACTTTAAAAAGCCTAAAATAACCGTCTATGACTTTATTAGGATGTGGGCTGAATTTACCAATTCACCCATAAGTTGGCCAAAACCCTGCAGAAAGTTGCAGGTGCCAAACGATGGCTCCCATTGACGAGGCGTAATTTGGACGACGGACCATCCTGCTGGGCGTCCATTGGATCAGATACTCTTAATTTTGGGGTCTAAGATCCCACAACTATGTGTGGAGCCACGCCCCCTTTTTACGAGGCATCGATAGATCTACTAGGCGTAGTTAGGGATTGTCGATTGGTCTGTCTTAGGCAGCTTCATGAAAAACGTTTGGGTCTTCCTCAAGGACCCTTAGGGTGGTCCTTTGCGAGTCGTACCCGAACATTTTGATCCTTAACAGTACAATCTAGATGATAGGGTCCCCTGAACCCATGTTAGACATCAAACGACACATTAAAACACATAATACATGCAAAGGCACACTAGAACACACAAGACTAGATTCCGTACATCTTGGTCATTTTTTGACGTTCGATTGCCAAACTCTTTATTAATGACCTCTAAAGCTATTCATCATTGATTTAATAAATTTTTTACTCATAAAACACATGCGAATATCTAGCTTGCACTATTTCATTTTGAGGGTCATCACAGTCTCCCCCACTTTGAAAGATTCATCCTCGAATGACACTAAAACACCTTCGAGGACTAAACGACTAAACTAGCAGCTCACAACACATATCATTATGGACACATAACTCATAGTCAATGCACCAAACTTACAAGGAACATTAACTTCACAGCATTACTCACTCTAAGCAACACAAGCAATTTGGAACTATTTCCTCAATTCATAGTGCACACATACTTCATCATTTTCATTGCATTTTGGAGGAACTACCTTCTCCAACTTTAGACATGATCATCATTTCATTATAAATATCAAAACGCAATAACTTTCAAATCACACATTGACATATAAACATGTAACACTCCGAAAGTTTCTAAGTTAAGCCCAAGCAAGTCTTAAATTTTGTATAAGGTCATACAGAGTGACTCTTATTTTCTTAGGTGTTAAGGTATTTTTTTTAGTGTGCGAACGATTTTGAATATAAATTAGGGTCATTTGAAATTTTTTGAACAATGTAGAGTTGACAGTTTCCTTACCAGTTAGGTTTTGAATTAAGATTTTCCTTGGGTAAACTTTAAACTACCATATCTTTTAGAATATAAATAACTACGTGAGCCATAACCTATGAAATTAAAGGTATTTGAATCCTCTTTCAAAGGCAACCAATTTCGCATCAATCCAATTTTTGAGCAAAACGTTATGACCATTTTAGCGACTAGTATAGTGCAGTTCCGTTTTAAAAGCAGGAATATATTAAATAAGGTAATTTTCCTCAATTTTTCCTACTCAAAAAGCTTAAAAACGGATTTTGCAAGTCCTATAAAGCACTAAATAATCCTATTTCCATCTTTTGTCTATCATTCTCTTCTCTGTCAATCCGTAGGGCAAAACCTCAAGAAAAAAAATCAAAGTAGAAGACTTCATTCAAGAAAATTCAAGATTTGTCAAGATTCTTCTAACAAGGGCAAGGTTGAAGCTAGGATTGAAGTTCTTCATTGATTTCTTCAGCAAATTTCGTGGATTTTCTCAAATAAAGGTATGATTTTCATCCTTGAATCTCTTTTCTTCAAGGAGTCAATCTTCAAAAAGGTTTTCCAAGAGTTTCTCAAAAGATGAACTTCTAAATTGTAATCTAGCCATGGGTTCTTGCATAAAACGTTTTGAATCAATGTATTATGATTGAATTGATGTTAACTTGATGAATTTAAACTAAAATTCCTATGAACCCATGCAAATCATGAATTCCATATTTTGATTATATTATGGGTGATTTGATCATGTCTCCATACTATTGAATTCTTATGTAGTTTACTTTGGGCTATTGAATTATGCAAGAAACATGTTAGAATCGTATGTAGGTTGTCATGAATTAATGATTTCATATTGCATTATCTTGGATCAATGGATATTGTTATTATTGAATTGAATTAGTGATCATGGCTATTGGTAAGAATCTTTGTGGATTGAATTGGTTGAATTGGCTATGGATTGGAGATGTTGTTGTTGAAGAGGTTGGATGTTGACCTAACTTTCTCTTTATTGTGTAGTATAGGTGTTTTAATTATGATGTTTGGTATGGTCCACTTATGGTGGCGGTGATTATATGCTATATTTTTGAATAATGTGGCCTCGTTGGTATTACTTTATGAATTGTGAAAAAAAGGTGGCCTCGTCGACATTACTTTATGATTTTTGATATTATCATGTTATAATTTTAGTATGGAGTATTGCGAAGGTCTTGATGACTTATATGTATATGTGAATTCTAAGTATATGTTCCTCTAAGTGATTATATGTGATCTTGATAGGCTATAGTGATGCCTTATATGTGTATACTTGATGTTGAAGTGTACTCTTCTTAATTGATTAAATGAACATTATGATGAGATATGTTGATGTTTCTATAGAAGTGTGCAGGGAGACTTGTAGTACGCTTAAGTTTACCCTATATTTTACTTAAATGATATTGTGCATGTGATAAGATGATAATGAAGTGTGTCTTGTTTTGGTAGACCTATGTCCCGTACTTGATAGATGAAGAATGTGAATACGAATCCTTGACATAGTAGGCTAAAGAACCTTTGTAATGAATTGAATAAGATCTTGAATAAGGTAAAGAAGGTCATTAATGTGAAATATATTAGAAAGAAGGTTATGATATCCCTGAAGTTAAAAGCCGCAATGGTATCTTCTCGTGTGAATGATGGACTTAGGGTTGGTTGGTTGGAACGGCATAAAATCATCCTCAAGAAAGTCATTGAGCTTTCTTACTAACCATTGTAGGAAGCCCTAGTAGACTTTCTTTTGTAAGGTGTATTATGATTGATTATGAACAAGATATGATACCTTTTCATATGCTCCTTTATTTAATTACTCTATGAAAACAAAGGCTAGCACCGAGTGAGTATGCTTAGGTAGTAGCGCTATTAAAGATGGGACAATTACGCGGATAAGCAAACTTATACTATTTAATTACTCATTATAGCTATAGTTTGCTATAATTACCACTCGCGACTAACATTATGCATTAATTACGTGGGTTGACTTCGAGTTTGTATAATTAGTCATGTTTGTATATGTATAATTCGTCAGGATATACAAATAAATATGTATAATATATAAGTTTTTAGCCTATATACATATACAATTCACCTCTCTCCCACTCTCTGCCCTCTCTCGCTCGCCTCTCTCCTTCCTCTCTTAATTTCGCTCGCCTCTCTCCTCCCTCTCCTAATCTCGCTTGCCATTTATACAAATGTATATGTATAATATACAATTATATACAATTATATACATATACAATTTACCTCTCTCCCACTCTCTGCCCTCTCTCTCTCTCCTCTATCCTCCCTCTCTCGATCTCGCTTGCCTCTCTCCTCTCTATCCCAGTCTTGCTCGCCTCTCTCCTCTTTTTCCCAATCTCTCTTTCCATATACACAATTACACATGTATAATATACAATTATCTAACCAATATACATATACAATTTACCTTTCTCCCACTCTTTTCCCCCTCTCTCTCTCCTCTCTCCTCTCTCTCCCAGTCTCGCTCACCTCTCTCCTCTATGTAACATGTAGCTACAAATTGTAATTATCAAACTATAGCTATGGAGAATAATTAATTATTTTTAAATGGCTATATGTGAAAGTTTCCCATTAAAGATTAGGTTAGAATAGAAAGAATCCCTCGATTTTTCTTAACCATGTTCCTACATGGGATGTGTCCTAGTTCTACCATTGGCAAGTAGAACACCCTCAATCATAGTAGGGTAGACTCTAATTCCATGACTAGATAGTATGGTCTAGGTCGGTTATTGGATATTCTCATCATGTGGGATACATGCTAGTATTGGATAAGTTCTATGAAGTTTAGGTAGTGGAATGAGACGCTATCTAGACATTGCACGAGTAGGCTTTGAAGATGTTATTATGTAGGTTCCCTAGATCTTCTCCAAGACCATTATGTGAATGTCCTTATGTGTTGAATGTCTCGTAAATGGTTTAATGGACATAATGACTTAAGTAAGTTGTATGTTAATGGAAAGGTACTTATCTAGAGTAGCTTTAAGGATTGATTAGGTTGGCTTGGAGAGGCTGTATGACTGTTCTCTTCATGTGTTACTTAGGTGAGTCTTAGAGTAATCCTAGGTATGGAGTTAAATATATGAAATGGGAATAATCTTATATTAGTTAATCTAAAGGATTACTTTGGTGTGTGTGAAGTGATTGTATAGACAGTCGCTTCATAACTCACTCATATGTGAGCCTTAGAATAACCTTTGGTAGGAGGGTCTCATGGTTATGTGAATTGAAGTGATATTGGTGTTGTGTTTTAGAATGTTATTATATGTGCTTATGTTGACTTAATGTGATCTCTTATACTTGTTTTATGATGTTTTACTCAAAAAGAGCATGTTTTATACAAATGTCATTTTAACATGATTTTATTGCATTATGACGTACTTGGTGCATTCTAATGTACTAATTACATAAATTTTGTCTATATCTAAATGTGTAGGTGGAATTTGAGAGGAGTCTCGAAGTGACGCTTGGATTAGCATTTCATTCAAGCAAGAGTTGGTATGTCCTCACTTGATTCGAGGACATCATGATGTTTAGATTTCTTTATAGAATGTATTGTAATAGACTTAGATATTTTCTATATGTTGAGGTATGGGCCATGTCCTAATATACTCGTATGTCTAAGATGGAGACTTTGAGACTTAGCCTTTCATTATGTTTTCTATAAAAGAGATATTTTGATTTATTACTATTTCATGTGAAATTTTTTAATTCAACACTATTTTTCATTCATGTATGCAATGAATTATGTAAAAGGGCCTGTACAAGACCTCAGAGAGGTCAAGTACACTGTATCGCGATCCAAGAGTGCCATATATTCTAAGGTGTGATACCGGGTCATGACAAACTTGGTATCATAGTATAAGATTATGAAGTAGTCATTAGGATCCAAATTCTCATTAAAGCCACGTCTAGTAGAATCTTGTTCATCTGTGTGAGTCAGGACACATCTATGATTGAGAGGCTATAGGACGATAGAGTTTCACTTTCTTCATTACTCTTGTGTTGTGCCATAGAGATTAACTTTGTATGATCTCTCTCTTATTTCCCTTGTTCGGTGGACTTCTAGATGGGATTACTTGGAAGGGGTGATGTTCCAAGGTTTGAGGGAGTAGGAGGTCAATTTTGATGCTTATTGTGGTTGTTGACAAGATGAGTATTGGTGAAGGTAAATTTGGAATTTGTATTGTAATTTAATCCTAGCATGATAAGAGTTATGATTGTTGCATGAAGTCCTTTTCGGAACAATGAGTTACTTTATAGTTATGAGCTATGATTGTAGGAGGTTGTGGTATAGATGTGAGGAGTTATGTTAAGCCTTAAAGTTGAAATGAGGTAAAGCTTAGATCCTAAAAGAAGGGGGTTATGCCTAGTAGTAAGGTTGGTTAATAGTCTTGATGTTAATGAGTTAGGTTGGTATGCGTTTTTACCTTAGGAGGGGTATAGTGGTCTATGAGGCATGGGACCTTGAGGGTGCTTGGTCAGGTTCCTAGCAAGAGTTGATGAGATTTGGCAACGAAGCAAAAAAAATCTGGATGAGGATGCTGGTAAGTTATAGTTTTCTCTCTTTAGTTGTGATGGGTTCCTTCTAAGTGGGAGAGTATGATGAGTAGTGTAGTTGTGATTTGTGTCTTTTCTCTTCTATTTAGTTCAAGCTTGAGAGATTAATACTTCTTTTATATGTAATGTGTTGTGTGAAGGAATGCTGAATGTTGGAGCAAGTGTTGTTATGGTAGGATAAAAATTTGGTAATCAAGCCGTAATGATTATCAAATCATAGTTCAGTAATTAGAAGGATGGGATGGAGTATTTCTTGTTTCTTCTCTTTATGATTACTGTATGTAGATTAAAGTTTTTATAATATTGAGATATGGAATTAAATATAAGGTGTATTGTATGATACGAATGTGATTAAATTTATGATCTTGGAGAAATGGAAATTGATGCCTACGTTTGAAATTGTAGAAAATTGAAAGAGTTGGCATGTTAAGTGACATCAATATGAGAAACTTAATTAGAGATTTATCTGAATTTTTGGGTCTAGGCTAGACATATAGTAATATGAGTGTTGTTAGTTTAGAAATCATATTGTGATTATTTATATGAATAGATTGCATTGATTTGGAATTCCAATGAAGGGGGAAGACTCAAGTTCCTAAATAAGTATTTGATGATCTGAGGCAAGGGGATTTCTCAACTCTTGTTAAGTGTATAAAATCGTGTATTTCCTTGAGGTATGTATTGGGGAGGAATGAAACTTAATGATATGCTAACTTGTCCATATTGAAGAATTCTAATGATGAAAAAGGGACACTAAAAGTCAATGTGATTAATTATTCGCGTGTGATGTGTTGAGAATGGTTCGAAAGACTTATTGATTCATTGTTGATGTTGTATCACTATTTGTTATTATGAATTGTGCATTATTATGAAAATGGTCAGCTCCTCAATATTTTATTGAACATGTAATTTGCATTGGTTCACATGATTGGTGATAAGTGTTATGTAAATTCAGAAATAAAAAGAAATTAAAGAGGATGTACCATTTTGAGGGACGCGTCACGCGTCGCGATGGGTACTATGATTTGAGGGACATGTCTCACGCTACGAAAGATTCTATTCATGAGGGATGTATTGCACACCGTGACAGATTTCATTTTTGAGGGTTGTGTAGCATATCACGAGGAATGAATGCACATATATGTTCCCTATGGGTTCCGTACTGAGAGACAACGAGTGTGTATTGTTAGGTCAGACACGCATCACTATATTTGGCAATGCATTGCGTACCTATATCATTTCTGAACTTGTGAGTGCCTTTTGTTAAACTTGTGATTAATGAACTCTATCTTGAGGTTTCATCGGTTGGAACTTATGCGTGGGGGATGGGAAGCCCAAGACAGGCCTCAGTCCCAGACCACGGACCAACAGGACGTCCGTTGGTCAAGGGACGGACCGTCGATGGGCACTGTCCCTGCGTGCAGTTCTCTGCCAAGTGAGGTGTGAACTTGTAAATTTGCCCCACTTCCAAATAAGAGTATTGGATGTTCCTTAACGGTATTTTTGGTATTTTAAGTGTGTATATAAGTCTTTAACACTTAGAACAATTTATTCCAAATCAAAACCCCAAAATCCCTTAAAATTCCCTAGAACTCTATTGGAGCCAAAACTCAAAGAAGGGCTGGGATTGGAGAATTGAGTGGAGATTCTTCATCAAATTAAAGAATTAGCTTCATTTAGGTATGGTTTTTGATCCATGAAACTCTCCTCATCAAGGATCCTAACTCTCAAAGAAATTTCTAAAAAGATTTCAAAGTTGAATTGTCCAATTTCATGATCTACCATGGGTTCTGGCATTAATGGTTTTTAAACATTGATTATGTATTGAATTGTTATTGTATTGATATTTTTAACCTAAATAACCTATTAACCGATGAATTGGATTAACCCTAGTTTTTTACTAAGTTATTGGTTACTTGATATTGACTTAATGTTTGTTAATTCTAATGTAGTTTCATGTGGGCTGTTGATTGATATAATAATGGTAGTAAATTTATATCTAGGTTGTATTAGATTGATGAATATGTAGTTAATTGACCTAGTTTTATGAATATTTTTATAATTATTGAATTATTTGTGGTGGCCATGGGTAAGGGCATTATGATATCGAACTGGGTGATTTGGCATTGAGGTATTGAAGATGGAGTGGTGTTACGCTGCCCTATTTCCTTTATTTTATGTTGATTATACTTCAATTATATTGTGATTGGTATGGTCCACTTATGGTGGCGGTGTTACGTGTTTTACTTGCAATTGATGTGGCCTTGTCGGCCTTATTTTAAGTAATATGATGATCATGGACTTGTTGGCAAACTACATGAAGTATTATGATGATTATGTGAAGTATGATAATGTCTAACTACATGCTAAGTAATGTTAAAGTATATGAGTTCTTCTATTGATGTTATGTAGATAATCATTGTAGACTATGACTATGGCTTTGTGTGTATAGTCTTAGGGTTGATGTATGTTACTCCTAATTGACTATATGAGTCTATGTTGGTCATATTTATGATGATAAGCTAGTGTATAAGATGACTTAAAGGGGATATATTTGTGTCTATGTGTTTCTAGAATGACATGTAATATGAGTAAAGGTGAAGTATGTGGTGTCTTATTTTGGTTGACTTGTGTCCATTACTTGATGCATGTATGAAAGTGAAAATGTGATGTCTTGACTTAGGATGCTAAAGTATATTGTTCTTGAATGTATGAATGACATGTCACCTTAAATGATGTTAAGAGGGTCCTTTATGTGAAACCTTGAACCTAGTGGTAAGGTTATGAATGTTGAAGTCGAAAGTCGTAATGGTATCCTTCAAAGTAAAGGAATTATAGAAATAAGGTTAATTGGATGGAATGTCATCATATTAATCCGTAGTAAAGTCATGATGAGCTTCTTGTCGCCATCGAAAGGTAGCCCTAGTGGACCTTTCATTGGTAGGGTAAATGTGATTGGGTTATGAACTTGATATGGAACCCCTTTATATGAAATTTAAGTGTAAATTACTCTATGAGAATGAATGTTAGCACCGAGTGAGTATGGTAAGGGAAGTAGTTCTAGTTAAAGAATTAGACTACATTACAAAGCATGCCCTTCATATTCCTTAACCATGTGCCTACATGGGATGTGTGTAATTTCTACCATTGGCAATTAGAACACCCTCATTGGAGTAGGTCAGAACTTTGGATTCCATGTCTTGCTATCATGGTCTATGTCGGTTATTTCCTATTCTCATCATATGTAATACCTACTATCATTAGAAAAGTTCTATGAAGTTTAAGTGGTGGTATGGGATGCTATCTTGACATTGTACAATAAGCTTTGAAGGTGTTAGTTGAAGTTCCTAGGTCTTGTCCAAGACCATTACTTGAATGTCTTTATGTGATGAATTAAATGAACTAATGAAAGTAATGATTTAAGTTAAGAAAGTATGTTAAATGAATAAGTACTTATCTAGAGTAGTTAAGGGTTGTCTAGTTAAGGTGTGAAGGGGGCATAGAAATGGCACTTTGTATCTTACCTAGATGTGTCTTAATAATGATTCTAGTTAAGGAAAAATGGTTGAATATGTAGACATGATCTAAACTTAGGTATTCTTAAGGATTACATAGGTAATCATGGAGAGGTCATCATGGATGTTATCTTCTTGATTTACTTAAGTAGGTCTTTTGATAGCCTTTGGTAAGAGAATTTCATATTATCTATATGTTGATAAGGGTAAGTGCGAATGATTCTATCATAGGTAGTCTATAGTATCTCTTAAGTGTGTGTAAGTGATTGTATGGGCGGTTTCTTCACAACTCACTCAAGTGAGAATTAGAATCACCTTTGGTAGAGAAAATCTCATGTTCATATGTTTGATGTCTTGTAAGTTTGTATGTGTCTTATTATAAGTAGTATTGACGGTCATTTAGGCATGCTTAGGGAGGTTGTATGGGATGTCTCTCTTTGTGTTGCTTAAGTGAGTTCTAGGATAGCTTTTAGTGAGAAGTCTATATGCTAGAAAGTGTTAAAAAGGAAGAAGTACTTTACTGTAACAGTGAAACAATTCACTGTACAGTGAATGTAGCTCACTGTTAAGTTGGTCGAAAAATATGATTAATATCTTAAATGTTTTACTTATGTGTTTATAAGTTGATAAATATTTTTCTTATGATTATAATATGATTTTAAATAAAAAGATGCATATTTCCAATAAATGTTCATTTTCATGATTTCATGCATTATGCCATACTTAGTACATGTGGTTGTACTAATCCATGCTTTTATATATCTCTATAGTTGTTGGTAGGTGAGGAGAATTTGGGAAGGAAGACTTGGATCGTAGAATCATTCAAGTGAAGTTGAAGTATGTCCTCATTTGATTCGAGGGCATAGATGTCTTTTATATTTCTTATTGAAGTATTGTGTCACGACCGGAATCTAGACCCCAGACGAGACCGGCGTCGTTGACCTCTCAGAGGTCGTAGACAAGACTACTTACGGCATTCTTACTTCATCTAGGTTAATTTTAGCGGAAAATTTGAAACTTTTTGTTTCTTATCACGCATAAAGGTCATCCTACTTACATTCATAATGTTCACAATCAACCATCTAACATTAAGATTATCAACTGAAAGAAATAGTTCAATACTGCATTAAAAGTATAATGGCCAAAATGGCACCAATACAATGTCTGAAATAAAAACGGAAAGAAACACTAGTGGAACATACTCCACTAGCTAAAGCCTACATCTAAGCTAGATAGTAACGGTAGACATCCTCAAAGTATGAGGGCCTACCAAGTTCGGATGAAAGCTCCACGTCCGGATAGCTGTAACGTCAACCTGTAAGCTCTACCGTCCACCTGTGCCTGCACCTAAAAATATAGAGTTGTATGGGATTAGTACACACTTGTACTAAGTATGGGTATATGCAAGCACACAGCAAGGACATGCATGAGTAATAATAGCTCTTTCCTAACAACATGATTATGGAAAGTCAAGTCAGTGGACTTGCCAAATTAGGATTAGAAAAGTGAGTGAGCTTTCCAAATTTGGATTAGGAAAGTTAGTGAGCTTTCCAAATTTGGATTAGGAAAGTTAGTGAGCTTTCCAAATTTGGATTAGGAAAGTCATGCCATTAGAGTAACATGCATCATCATACTTATCATATTGCACACAACACACATCTTACACATAGCACATATCATATTGCATATAGCACATAACATCTTTCATATCATTCATTCATATGCCATGAGACCTTGGAATCATGGACTTGACATTAAGACTTCCCAAAATGATGGCTCAACATATGGGACCTCAACTAGGGAGTTTTCTTTAGCAAACACAGAGTCCGCTTCATTCATTCATACGTACTTCATTTCATTCATTCATAAGCTAGTGTAAACACCAGCTATACCTAGGATGTAGTTTAAGACTCTCATCGGGTTTGCTGTGCAATGATCAAGAATAACCTAGTGTCATTACTTGAGTCTAGCTCACCTCTTGATTATCGTATCCTAACACCTTTGGTATCGTTCATTTCATTATGTGCATCATTTGTGGCTGGCCTCATTCATTCATTGGGAACTTTAACTTTAACCTACATAGATCATGTGAGCATCATGAAATCCAGTGTCTCCCCCACACCGAAAAGAGGTGGAATCACCGGCCAAAGTGACCCAAAACATGCTAGCGTACATGGGAATTGAACCCCGCCAGATCCCTATATTGGCAGTATAGGTTCGAAGACTAGGAGATATAAAGAGACCCATACCCGGCATGCCGAACAGTCTCATCTCATGAGACTTACGTGAACCTCCGCCCTTCCCGAAAGAAGGCATCACCGCTCATAGCTAGTCTATCGGTGCTCAATATAAAGTTCCATTTCATTCAACTCATACGTCATGGAAGCTGGCTTCTAGTATGAGGACATCATAGCTCAATAGATGATTTCTCATCTCATCATTAGTATTAAGTATACATTATTCTCAATAATTTCATTACAGTATTCATAGAGACTGGTCTCTTCATTAACATTACACTTTCATTGGTGAGTATGTTTTGGTAACATTTACTCAAGCTCATTTGAGATTGCTCTCATCTTTCACATTAGCATCTTATCATGTTGTCACCACATTCATTAACATTAGCACAATTGCTATTCATAATTACTCATCCCTTTTTACGTGAATGTTCATTTCATCGTATGCCAATGCACTTGGCCATTTGTGTGTTTCACACTCTTACTTAACCCTTCTAGGGTTTCATCATTTCATTACATAATATTCATTTCATCGTATGCCAATACACTTGGCCATTTAGAGTGTTTTACACTCGTACTTAAACCTTCTAGGTTTACATCATTTCATTACATACATCTTAGGTTCACTTATTTTTAAACGTATGTTAGACTTATGGGTCTATACATACAAGCCATGAGGCTTCATTCATAGTTCGTTTAAGTCATTCATGTCTTCCTAAGATTATGTGGTACAAGACTTATGTATCTTGTATGTATTCCAAGATCTCGATTTCGATCTAAGTAGGCAGCATTATTCTTGAATATTTAATTCGCGTATGACTTATGTATCAATACGGAATTTGGGCAAGGGAACCCGGTTTCGAATCCCTTGGACAACACTTTACATGTTTCTTTTTATTTAATATCGGTCCACATGACATTGGGACCCTAGATCGAGCCCCAACATCAACATTTCCTTTTTATTTCTACCCTTTGAAACTTATCTTCCTTGGCGAGGGGTTGTGGGTTCGAACCCTCACAACCCCTTTTATTTTTATTTATTTTTCCTTGACTATCTCAAGTTGACCATGAGGTTGTGGGATCAAACCCCCACAGCCTCACTTTATTTTTCTTGTAATTCTCCTTTACTGCCTAGAGGTCGTGGGTTCGATTCCCACGCCTCACATTTCTTTTATTTTCATTTTCTTAATTCTCCTTTACTGCCTAGAGGTCGTGGGTTCGATTCCCACACCTCACATTTCTTTTCTTTACGTTTTTCCTTAAGCTGTCTGAGAGGTTGTGGGTTCGAATCCCACTCATCTCTTTTCTTATTTTTCATAGCTTATTTTCCAGCCAAGACCATGGTTCGAATCCCCTTCACCACATTCCTTTTTACTTCTTTATTTTCATGGTTTTTAACATGGTGAGGTCACAGGTTCAATCCTCCGTGACCTCACTTGTTTTAATCCATTTTTCACAACATTTTGAAACCCCTTAACTTGACCAAAATTCCTCACTTAAATCTGGAAATTTTCTTTTAATTTTTCAGCATACTTTCATCAACATTTACACGTAAATTCATAGGGTAATTCGTAGATCATTTAATACGTTCATAGGTGCATTTTTCATGGATTCGTTTACCAAAGAGATTATCACTCAAATCAGCCACATTTCAACTCATATGAACATCACGATTTACATAAAAATGTATACATGAAATACAATCAGAACATCACATTTTAGAGCCTTAACCCGAGGCACATAGTTACGGTTCACATTGCACACACGTACACATAATTTTGGAAAAACATCAACATAAGTCACATAATTCCGAGCAGACATATAAACACATAATCATCACGAAAACACGTTTCATCCCTAGTTTTCTACCAGGAAACATAACCAACCTATGATTCAATAGGAGCTAGTGATAGGGACATGCAACGGGGAACAATCCTACTTTTCGGATTAGAATTGACTGAATCTTAAGGGGTCTCTTGGGGAAGGGACCAAGAGAGAAGAGAAACCATACCTTTTTGATGTTCAGACCTCGACTTGCTGCCCAAAGAACTCCTCCAAACACACGTTCAACACTAAAAGTTCAACACCAAACTCGACGGAAAACCTTTTCTTTGCCTACGTGATTGATTAGTTGTTTGTTTATAATTTTTTCGTTGTGAGTTCTTCAAGTGTGAAGAACTTTGGTTTACCTACTGTTTTTTTAAGTTATTTGGCAGAGAGAATCGTGAGTGAGAGTGATACAGACGTGAGAGAGAGATGAGCGTGAGAGGAGAGAGTTAGCTTAGGCTTAGGAGTCTAGTTTAGGACTTAGTCAAATAAGGTTTTTATTAAATTTTAAAAATCTGATTTCCCTTTTATTTTATTCAGCTAATAAATAATAAATATTAATTAATTACGTTAATTTATCAACTTAAATAAAAACAACTTTAATTCATTGCTTCCACCTAGGCTCGAACCCGGGTGGAGCAAGACTTCACTTCAAGAGCCAATTTTCGTCCCTCTCTCCCCAAATTGCCCCTCCACCTTATTAATTAAATAATTAATTATATATTTAGGGTAATTACGATAATACCCTTAGCCTAGAAAAAGACCATTTTACCCCTAGACCCTCCAAAACTATGATTTTCCCTTTTTAAGTCCGATAAAGACTCATTCGAGTAAATCTTCGTATTTGAGAGCCATACATGGTTGGACCCAACCTTTCCAAGATCAACTAAATCCCCAAGTTAGTTGGTTTGGCTGTAGCAAGGGTTAAGAGGTTTGGTTCTACGCGCATCAATCCGTGTGAACCCGTTCTAATCGTAGGCATTCTAGACCCATTAAGCATTACTTAGCATATTCATTTTTAGGGTTGTTACATTATCCCCCCCTTACGAACATTCGTCCCCGAACGACACTACTCTTTACTAACAATAAGTAAGTCATCTATAGAATGTATGCATACATAGGTAATTCAATACTCCCTATTGGTGAATATCTGATTCACATATTAACATGATGGTGCACATCCTTGAAACCTACTAGTAGCTTCACATTAATAGACTAAGGAACTCTTTCCTAAACTAGTCTCATCAAAGCATACAACATAAGTAAACATATAAGTCATACAAATCAGCAACCAACATGATGACTCAAACATATTAACCTAATACTAGTGCATTAACACCATACACAGTCAAATACATGAAAGACTAATAAAGGCTACGCACCCGAGACTTCACCAGAAGTGCCTTCCCCTGCACCCCTAGACTTGAGTGCGAAGAATCGTTGCCTCCTTGGAGCCTCTTCACTTGGACCATTAGGCTAAACTCTCTCCTTCCCTTGTTCTTGACATCTCCTATTTGGACAATCCTTCACCATGTGACCCGGTTTGCCACAACTATAACAAGCGTTAGTGCCCATCATACATTCTCCTCCATGCAGCATGCCACACTTCCTGCAAGGTGGCCTCTCCTGAGGTGTATCTACTTTATTGTTTCTCTTAACTCTGGACTCGGAATCCCTATCATAGCGACCCTTGGATGAACTTGACTCCCCTTGGTGGGAGAGTACCTTCTTAAACCTGGGCTGCTCACGGACGCCAAAATTGTTTCTGTGGCCTCCATGGCTGGGACCTAACTGATCTTGAGGCTTAGGCCTCCTAGCATCACGAACGTCCCTCTTCTTGCGACTGTCCTCTACCTGCTGGACATGCACCATCAACCTGGAGAGGTCCATGTTATCATGGAGCATCGCAGACCGACATTCCTCCTCCAGATCTTTGTTGATTCCTGTGAGGAACCTGCTCATCTTATCCCTGCTGTTAGATACAAGGGAAGTAGCATACCTTGATATTTTAACAAACTTCAGTACTCATCTCATCCTTGCTGTTAGATACAAAGGAAGGTAGCATACCTGGATAGTTTAACAAACTTCAGGGAGTATTCCCTGACTGTTATTGATCCCTGCTTAAGGTTGATAAACTCCTCAACCTTTGCCTCCCTCATCTCTCTGGGAAAGAATCTCTCCAGGAAAGCTGTATTAAACAGCTCCTAAGTAACCGGAACCCCGCTCAAAGCTCGGCTATCCTGCCACATCTTGCACCAAGTCTGTGCTACATCCTTGAGCTGATAGGAAGCCAGCTCAGCCTTCTCAGTATCTGTGGCCCCAATAGCCACCATAATCTTATGCACCTCGTCCACAAATTCCTGGGGATCCTCTGAAGTCTTAGACCCTGTGAAAATAGGAAGATTCAACCTCGTGAAATCTCTCAGCTTGTCATCCATGCTACAAACCAGTAGGTTCTCCCTCTAAACATTCTGCCGGTTGACCTGGTCAGTCGTGGCCTGGGCCTGCATAGTGATGGCCTGTTCCATCTGGGCCAGTGATTCCCGTACCTCCGCATCAGTCAACCCAGCAGGGTTAACCGGCATAGCCACTCTTTCAACTGGAGCCTGGGGTGGAACCTGATTGTCCCCAGCAGCGGCTCCTCCTCTCTTCTGACCAATGGTTCTCCTTGTATTCATTCTCTGAAAACAACAAGGATTGATGTTAGACACGCTCATTACACCAAGAAATCAGACATTAGGAAAAGCACGATAAGATCAGAAGAAGGGAAATTTTCCTACGCATTATGCAGTCTCTAATCCAGGATAGTGTTGCATTTCACTACCATGACTCAAAAACTACTCAATGTGGTTGATGTGAACTTATTTGTCACAATCCGAGACCATACCCTAGAAGATAGGGTGCAATCTCGGATTGTGACCGGCGTCGTCAAACTCTCAGAGTTCTAAGACAAGACTCATTCATATCATTCATTGCATATACATAGTGAAAAGTAGTGCGGAATTAAAACTTTTCACAAAAACATAATATAGTCTTTAAAACCCTTTCATATAGAAATACTAAGTCTCAATCTCATCATCTTAAGACACAAGAGTACTTTAATACGAAAATAGAAATAACATAGTCTTATTACAATACTTCATAAAAGAAACATAAGATGACATATATGCCCTCGATACAAATGAGGACATACTTCAATTCTTCTACTCGGACGATTCTTCTAAGCCCAAGTCTTCTTATCCAAAAGCTCCTTACCTACCAAGGACTATAGACAGAAAATAAAGCATGGAATTAGTACAACCACATGTACTAAGTATGGCTATATGCATAAAATCATGAAAACGGACTTTATTGGAAATATGCATCTTTTCATTTAGAAATTATAGTTTAAACATAAAAACATCATTTAGAAATTAAGAAACACATAAGATAACAATTAACCAAAGATAGCATTTAAAAGGCTCACTTTACAGTGAGTTCCCTTCACTGTACAGTGAAGTCCCTTCACTGTTACAGTGAAGTCCAAACCTTCCCTTTTAACATCTTCTAGCATGTAATTCCCTCACTTAAAGTCATCCTAAGATTCACTTAAGTCACACAAAGAGATACCGCCCATACACCCTCTCTAGATGTGCCTAAACGACCCTTAAGATTACCTACGATGAGTCACATACATACTTAGAGAACAATCATAAACATCTATGTAAGATTCTTCTACCAAAGGTCAATTCCAAGGTTCACTTGAGTGAGTTTGGAGCGACCGCCCATACAATCTCTATCACACACACAAGAGATCCTATAGACTACCTATAATAGAATCATTCTCACTAAACACACCAACACTTTGATTAGAAGACATTCTCCTTCCAACGCCTATCAAAAGACCTACTTAAGTAAAGCAAGAAGATATGTCCACAGTACAATGACCTCTCCAAGATTACCTAAATAGCCCTTAAGAATTCATAAGGTTTAGATCATGTCAACAAGACTAACCAACTTCCCTAACTAGAGTCATTCTCAAGACTTCCAAAGATAAGACATGAAGAGACCATCCTTTCATGCCCTCCTCATACTTTAGCTAAGGAATGCTTAAGTCACTTTAGATTAGGTACTCAACCATTCACATAGTTACTAACATAAGTCATTAGTTCATTAGTTCATTAAGACTCATACATCACATAAGACACTTACATAAAGCATCACATAAGACACTCACATAATGGTCTTTGACAAGACCGAGGAACTCCACATAACACCTTCAAAGTCTATTGTGCAATGTCTAGATAGCGTCCCATACCACCACCTAAACCTCATAAACTTATCTAATGCTAAAAGGTATTCCACATGATGAGAATAGGCAATAACCGACATAGACCATGGTAGCAAGACATGGAATCCAAAGTTCTATCCTACTTCGATGAGGTTGTTCTACTTGCCAATGGTAGAACATGGACACATCCCATGTAGGCACATAGTTAAGGAATATGAAGGGCGTATTAAGCATTAAGTCTGTTCTTTAACTGAATCCACTTAACCCTACTCATACTCACTCGGTGCTAGCCTTCGTTCTCATAGAGTAGTTCACATTAAGGTTCATATAAATAGGTCCTTATCTAGTTCATGACCCCCTTTACATTCACCCTAACAAAGCAAGTTCCAATAGGGCATATCTCACTTTAGCGACAAGAAGCTCATAGCGATTTTCCTAAGGTATGATATGATGCCGTTCCAGCCAACCATCCCTAAGTCCATCACTCATAACATGAAGGATACCATTACGGCTAACTACTTCACAATTCAAAACCTCGCCAAAAGTTCAAGGTTCCACATAGTTTGACCTTCTTATCATTAAGGTCTCACCTATATTTATTATTCAAGACTAAGAATTATAACATCCTATATCAAGACATCACATATCCATAATCATATATACATCAAGCAAGATATACAAGTCAACCAAGACAAGACATCACATACATAACTTTTAACCTATAATACAAGTCATTCTAGAAACACTTCTAAGACAACTTAACATATTCAAGTCATCCTATATATCATCATAACACCATTAATATACTCCACATAGACTCATAAAGTCAAGTAGGAATAACCAAGACTTAACCTAACACTACACTCATAATGTCAAGTCAAAGTCTAAAATGGTCACTCAAGGCAACATAACTAGACGAATACATACATGACTATATAACTTCACATGTAGATAAGTAATGACATACTCAAATTATCAACTACACAAATAGCCACATAACTTAAAGTAATTGCCAATAAGGCCATGCTCATAATATTGCATAAAGTAACGCCGACAAGGCCACATCAATTGCAAGTAAAACACATAACACCGCCACCATAAGTGGACCATACCAATCACAATAATATCGAAGTATAATTAATATCAAATTAAGGAAAACGGGGAAGCATACCTTTATCCCCTTACCCACACCTCAGTTCAATGCCAAATCAACCAATCCAATATCACAAGGCCCTTACCCATGGCCATGAACAATAATTCAAAGCAATAACCATAAAACTCAATGAATCTACATCAATTCAATCTAGGTTTAACAATAAAATATCAATTACGTATCAATTGAACATAATTCTTATATCATTAGAAAGCCCATAAGAAACTACACCACAATTCATCAACATTAGCTTATTATCAAGTAACCCAAAAAGTAGTCAAAACTAGGGTTCACCAATTCACATGGGTTCATAGGTAATTTATGTTGAAATCATCAATACAATATCAATTAGATCATAATTCAAGTTTTAGAAATCATTTATGCAAGAACCCATGGTAGAATCCCGAAATCGGACAATTCACTTTAGAAAACTTTGTAAAACACTTTGAGAATTGGGCTCCTTGATGAAATAAGTTTCAAGGATCGAAATCCATACCTCAAGGATGATAATTCTTCACTTTTATGAAGAATTCTCCTTCAAAACGCCACACCAAGCTGATCCTTCAAGTTGGACTTCAATGGAGTCTGTGGGATTTCTAAGGGACTTTGGGGTTTTGATTTTAGAAGAACGAATTATTCTAAGTGTTAAACACTTATATACTCATCTAAAATACCCATAAGACCCTTAATAAACCGTTTAAACTATTATTTGGACGTGGGGTGAATTTACCAATTCACCCCTAACTTGGCAGAAAATCTGCGCAGGAGAACTTGGCTTGCGACGACTGCCTTGTGACGGGGCGTCACGGCTGACACAGGCCGTCATGGACCTCCGTTGCAAGCTAAAGTGGATTGCCAAGGGTCACCTCTACACCCTTGGTCAATTCCCCCACGACGAAACCTTGTGACGGGGCGTCACAGCCATGACTGTCCGTCGACTGCTCCGTCGCCAAGGCTGCCTGGGACAGCCTGCCATCAGGTTTTGGGTCCTTTCTTCAAGGACCCTTTGATAGTCCTTGGGGATAATTTCCCGGACCTTTCCAACCCAAATACGATCATCTATGACTTTAACATCTCTCACATGAATTTCATCCAAAACGAACACGTAAAACTCGACGAAACTCGCCTAGACGTACAAGGTCGACTCAAGGCATATCTTTCGAATGCCTTGGACGTTCTTAGTCGTTTGACCTCCAAATTTCACGAAACTTTAACCACTGCCTATACATGCTATATTAACTCTATTAATAACCTTAAAACATGATTAAACACACATAAACACATAGAACCACATAAGAGACATTTAGGTGACTTAGTCGTCAAACGTCTTAGTCATCCCTTGACGTTTGACATCCAACACCTCTAATATTTTAGCTGCTGCCTCTATACAACATATTAAACAAATTTAAGACCTTATAACACTAATACCAACATGTTAGGCTCTAGTTAACCTATGTCATTTTCAAGGTCTTACAATCTCCCCTACTTGGACAACATTCGTCCTCGGATGACACTTGCCACTCTCCGAACACTTCCAAGATTAGAGATTCAACTATCAGCACATAACTAAACCATACAACACATTATCAAGAAGAAATCATCAATTTCACATAATCAAGAGATTCACAACACAACAAGAAACTAGAAGACAATTCTATAACTCGTTATGCTACAAAACTCACATGCTTCAATCCAAATAGCAAAAACTTATTTTATATTCAACATCATACTCATATACATCAGTTATAACCAATTTACCACAATTTTAGACCAAAGAATCAAATAGTCATTTTTACAAAAACTTTACAGTCAACAGTATATCAAGCAACAGTGATTTCAGCAACTTTTCCAAAAATGCAATCTTTAGGCAATTCTTTATATAGACATGCTAATATGCAAGATAACATCACGTAAACACATCATACAACATGCTCAAAGCTTCATATAACACACAATGCAAGAAGTAAATGAAATTCAATTTCAACTAAACTCCTAAACATCATGCACATGCAACAATTCAAGAACTTCTATCCCATCTACAAACCATACTCCCCCACTTAGAAGGAACTCATACTATCAAAAGAGAAACAAGAACTTACCAACATCATCATCACCATCACCCGACTTCTCAATTCTAGTACGGAGTGCATAGAAACACCTCTTAGTTGAAGCATCTTCCTTTGGAATACTAGGCTCAACCCTCTTGCCCTCCTTCCTAGAAGCAATGTTTGGACAATCTCTCACTTATGCCCATCCTTTCCACATCCAAAGCAACTACCGGTACCCAATAGGCACTCACCATAGTGACTCTTGCCACAATTTGCACAAGTAGGCTTGCTATCCTTAGAAACACCTCCTTTCTCAAACTTCTTCTTAGGAACTCTAGGTCCATCTTGAGATTGAACTCTTTTCTTGAACCTAGGTTGCTCTTGGTCACTAGCAACACCCCTTTTCAAACTTCTAGCCATCCTTCTAAGTTTAGACTCCTCAATAGATTGTGCATACACCATGAGTCTAGATAGGGTAATATTATCATGAAGCATAGCAGTACGACATTCTTCCTTCACCAAATCGGCTACTCTGGTACAAAAGCGACTCATTTCATCTCTTGGATTGGACACAAGAGAAGGAGCATACCTAGACAATTTCGAGAATTTCAAAGAGTACTCCTCAACACTCATATTGCCTTGCTTGAGATTAATAAACTCCTCCACCTTGACTTCTCTTCTCTATCGGGGAAAGTACTTGCCAAGAAACCTCCCTTAAACTCTTCCCACTTAATAGGACCCGAATCTTCCAGCCTATTGTCCTTCCATTGAGTGTACCAAATTTGAGAAACATCTCTCAATTGGTATGAAGCCAAATCCGCCTTCTCCCTAGATGTAACCCCCATAGCACTCAAAACTTTGTACACACCATCAAGGAACTCTTGGGGATCCTCATTCACCTTAGAGCCAAGAAAGATAGGAGGATTCATCTTCACAAAGTCTCTCAACCTAGAAGTCATAGTGCTCTCCATAACCCTAGGCACCATACTCAAATTGATTTGAGTAGTTACGGCTTGAGCTAAGGCCATCAAAACCTCTCCAATCACCCTATTAGACAACTCCGGTACCTCATCACCTCCTCCTACATTAGGAGCTTGATCACCTTGTGGAGGAACTTCATCACCTTGCCCACCTTGGACACCTTGCTCACCTTGAGCAACTTCCTCATACACCCTCTCCTCTTCCAATCTTCTAGCGGCCATCCTTCTAGTATTCATCTCCTAGCAAACACAAGGAAACTCATAAGAAGGATAATCATAACATTTACTCTACCGCACGATATAGGAGTAGAAAAAAAGGGAAACTCTATCGTCCTATAGCCTATCGCCCATAGATGTGTCGTGATTCACACCGATGGTCAAGACTATACTAGATGTGACTTGATGAGACTTTTTGATACCTAATACTACTTTCACCAACCTATGCTCTGATACCAACGTTTTCACAACCCGAGACAATACCCTAGAATATAGGGTGCAATCTCGGATTGGGACCGGCGTCGTCGAACTCTCAGAGTTCTAAGACAAGACTCATTCATATCATTCATCGCATATACATAGTGAGAAGTAGTGCGGAATTAAAACTTTTCACAAAAACATAATATAGTCTTTAAAACCCTTTCATATAGAAATACTAAGTCTCAATCTCATCATCTTAAGACAGAAGAGTACTTTAATACGAAAATAGAAATAACATAGTCTTATTACAATACTTCATAAAAGAAACATAAGATGACATATATGCCCTCGATACAAATGAGGACATACTTCAATTCTTCTACTCGGACGATTCTTCTAAGACCAAGTCTTCTTCTCCAAAATCTCCTTACCTACCAAGGACTATAGATAAAAAATAAAGCATGGAATTAGTACAACCACATGTACTAAGTATGGCTATATGCATAAAATCATGAAAATAAACTTTATTGGAAATATGCATCTTTTCATTTAGAAATCATAGTTTAAACATAAGAACATCATTTAGCAATTAAGAAACACATAAGATAACAATTAACCAAAGATAGCATTTAAAAGGCTCACTTTACAGTGAGTTCACTTCACTGTACAGTGAAGTCCTTCACTGTTATAGTGAAGTCCTTCACTGTTACAGTGAAGTCCAAACCTTCCCTTTTAACATCTTCTAGCATGTAATTCCCTCACTTAAAAGTCATCCTAAGATTCACTTAAGTCACACAAAGAGAGACCGCCCATACACCCTCTCTAGATGTGCCTAAACGAACCTTAAGATTTCCTACGATGAGTCACATACATACTTAGAGAACAATCATAAACATCTATGTAAGATTCTTCTACCAAAGGTCAATTCCAAGGTTCACTTGCGTGAGTATGGAGCGACCGCCCATAGAATCTCTATCACACACACACAAGACATCCTATAGACTACCTATCATAGAATCATTCTCACTAAACACACCAACACTTAGATTAGAAGACATTCTCCTTCCAACGCCTATCAAAAGACCTACTTAAGTAAAGCAAGAAGATATGTCCATAGTATAATGACCTCTCCAAGATTATCTAAATAGCCCTTAAGAATTCATAAGGTTTAGATCATGTCAACAAGATTAACCAACTTCCCTAACTAGAGTCATTCTCAAGACTTCCAAAGATAAGACATGAAGAGACCATCCTTCCATGCCCTCCTCATACTTTAGCTAAGGAATGCTTAAGTCACTTTAGATTAGGTACTCAACCATTCACATAGTTACTAACATAGGTCATTAGTTCATTAGTTCATTAAGACTCATACATCACATAAGACACTTACATAAAGCATCACATAAGACACTCACATAATGGTCTTGGACAAGACCTAGGAACTCCACATAACACCTTCAAAGTCTATTGTGCAATGTCTAGATAGCGTCCCATACCACCACCTAAACCTCATAAACTTATCTAATGCTAAAATGTATTCCACATGATGAGAATAGGCAATAACCGACATAGACCATGGTAGCAAGACATGGAATCCGAAGTTCTATCCTACTTCGATGAGGTTGTTCTACTTGCCAATGGTAGAACATGGACACATCCCATGTAGGCACATGGTTAAGGAATATGAAGGGCGTATTAAGCATTAAGTCTGTTCTTTAACTGAATCCACTTAACCCTACTCATACTCACTCGGTGCTAGCCTTCGTTCTCATAGAGTAGTTCACATTAAGGTCATATAAATAGGTCCTTATCTAGTTCATGACACCCTTTACATTCACCCTAACAAAGCAAGTTCCACTAGGGCATATCTCATTTTAGCGACAAGAAGCTCATAGCAATTTTCCTAAGGTATGATATGATGCCGTTCCAGCCAACCATCCCTAAGTCCATCACTCATAACATGAAGGATACCATTACGGCTAACTACTTCACAATTCAAAACCTCGCCACTAAGTTCAAGGTTCCACATAGTTTGACCTTCTTATCATTAAGGTCTCACCTATATTTATTATTCAAGACTAAGAGTTATAACATCCTATATCAAGACATCACATATCCATAATCATATATACATCAAGCAAGATATACAAGTCAACCAAGACAAGACATCACATACATAACTTTTAACCTATAATACAAGTCATTCTAGAAACACTTCTAAGACAACTTAACATATTCAAGTCATCCTATGTATC
Organism: Solanum sitiens; assembly: GCA_016801875.1. Classification (NCBI taxonomy): domain Eukaryota; kingdom Viridiplantae; phylum Streptophyta; class Magnoliopsida; order Solanales; family Solanaceae; genus Solanum; species Solanum sitiens. The sequence continues at coordinate 406,546 of JABWTJ010000776.1, read as the reverse complement.
ATCATAACACCAATAATATACTCCACATAGACTCATAAAGTCAAGTAGGAATAACCAAGACTTAACCTAACACTACACTCATAATGTCAAGTCAAAGTCCAACATGGTCACTCAAGGCAACATAAATAGACGAATACATACATGACTATATAACTTCACATGTAGATAAGTAATGACATACTCACATCATCAACTACACAAATAACCACATAACTTAAAGTAATTGCCAATAAGGTCATGCTCATAATATTGCATAAAGTAACGCCGACAAGGCCACATCAATTGCAAGTAAAACACATAACACCGCCACCATAAGTGGACCATACCAATCACAATAATATCAAAGTATAATTAATATAAAATTAAGGAAAACGGAGAAGCATACCTTCATCCCCTTATCCACACCTCAGTTCAATGCCCAATCAACCAATCCAACATCACAAGGCCCTTACCCAAGGCCATGAACAATAATTCAAAGTAATAACCATAAAACTCAATGAATCTACATCAATTAATTCTAGGTTTAACAATATAATATCAATTACATATCAATTGAACACAATTCTTATATCATTAGAAAGCCCATAAGAAACTACACCACAATTCATCAACATTAGCTTACTATCAAGTAACCCAAAAAGTAATCAAAACAAGGGTTAACCAATTCACATGGGTTCATGGGTAATTTATGTTGAAATCATCAATACAATATCAATTAGATCATAATTCAATGTTTAGAAATAATTTATGCAAGAACCCATGGTAGAATCCCGAAATTGGACAATTCACTTTAGAAAACTTTGTAAAACACTTTGAGGATTGGGCTCCTTGATGAAATAAGTTTCAAGGATCAAAAGCCATACCTCAAGGATGATAATTCTTCACTTTGATAAAGAATTCTCATTCAAAACGCCACACCAAGCTGATCCTTCAAGTTGGACTTCAATGGAGTCTTTGGGATTTCTAAGGGACTTTGGGGTTTTGATTTTAGAAGAATGAATTATTCTAAGTGTTAAACACTTATATACTCATCTAAAATACCCATACGACCCTATATAAACCGCCTAAACTATTATTTGGACGTGGGGGGAATTCACTAATTCACCCCTAACTTGGCAGAAAATCTGCGCAGGAGAACTTGGCTTGCGACGGCTGCCTTGTGACGGGGCGTCACGTCTGACACGGGCCATCATGGACCTCCGTTGCAAGCTACAGTGGCTTGCCAAGGGTCCCCTATACACCCTTGGACTAGTCCCCCATAACGGAACCTTGTGACGGGGCGTCACAGCCATGACTGGCCGTCCACTGCTCCGTCCCCAAGGCTGCCTGGGATAGCCTGCCATCAGGTTTTGGGTCCTTTCCTCAAGGACCCTTTGATGGTCCTTGGGGATAATTTACCGGACGTTTCCAACCCAAATACGATCATCTATGAGTTTAACACATCTCACATGAATTTCATCAAAGACGATCACGTAAAACTCGACGAAACTCGCCTAGACGTACAAGGTCGACTCAAGGCATATCTTTCGAATGCCTTGGACGTTCTTAGTCGTTTGACCTCCAAACTTCATGAAACTTTAACCACTGCCTATACATGCTATATTAACTCTATTAAGAACCTTAAAACACTATGAAACACACATAAACACATAGAACCACATAAGAGACATTTAGGTGACTTAGTCATCAAACGTCTTAGTCATCCCTTGATGTTTGACTTCCAACACCTCTAATATTTTAGCTACTGCCTCTATACCACATATTAAACATATTTAAGACCTTATAACACTAATAATAACATGTTAGGCTCTATTTAGCCTATGTCATTTTCAAGGTCTTACATTATTATTCTCGGAATTTAACCTAGTGCTCTGATACCAACTTTTTCACGACCGGAATCTAGACCCCAGACGAGACCGGCGTCATTGACCTCTTTGAGGTCGCAGACAATCCTACTTACGTCATTCTTACTTAATCTAGGTTAATTTTTGAAGAAAATTTGAAACTTTTTTTTTCTGATCACGCATAAAGGTCATCCTACTTACATTCATAATGTTCACAATCGACCATCTAACATTAAGATTATCAACTGAAAGAAAAAGTTGAATACTGCATTAAAAGTATAATGGCCAAAATGGCACCAATACAATGTCTGATATAAAAACGGAAAGAAACACTAGTGGAACATACTCCACTAGCTAAAGCCTACACTTAAGCTAGATAGTAACAGTAGACATCCTCGAAAGCATGAGGGCCTACCAAGTCCGGATGAAAGCTCCACGTCCGGATAGCTGCAACGTCAACCTGTAAGCTCTAGCGTCCACCTGTGCCTGCACCTAAAAATATAGAGTTGTATGGGATTAGTACACACTTGTACTAAGTATGGGTATATGCAAGCACACAGCAAGGACATGCATGAGTAAGAATAGATCTTTCCTAACAACATGATTATGGAAAGTCAAGTTAGTGGACTTGCCAAATTGGGATTACGAAAGTGAGTGAGCTTTCCAAATTTGGATTAGGAAAGTTAGTGAGCTTTCCAAATTTGGATTAGGAAAGTTAGTGAGCTTTCCAAATTTGGATTAGGAAAGTCATGCCATGAGAGTAACATGCATCATCATACTTATCATATTGCACACAGCACACAACATCTTACACATAGCACATATCATATTGCATATAGGACATAACATCTTTCATATCATTCATTCATATGCCATGAGACCTTGGAATCATGGACTTGACATTAAGATTTCCCAAAATGAGGGCTCAACATATGGGACCTCAACTAGGGAGTCTTCTTTAGCAAACACAGAGTCTGCTTCATTCATTCATACGTACTTAATTTCATTCATTCATAAGCTAGTGTAAACACCAGCTATACCTAGGATGTAGTTTAAGACTCTCATCGGGTTTGCTGTGCAATGATCAGGAATAACCTAGAGTCATTACTTGAATCTAGCTCACATCTTGATTATCCTATCCTAACACCTTTGGTATCGTTTATTTCATTATGTGCATCATTTGAGGCTGGCCTCATTCATTCATTGGGAACTTCAACTTTAACCGACATAGATCATGTGAGCATCATGAAATCCAGTGTCTCCCCCACACTGAAAAGAGGTGGAATCACAGGCCAAAGTCACCCAAAACATGCTAGCGTACATGGGAATTGAACCCCGCCAGATCCCTATATTTGCAGTATAGGTTCGAAGACTAGGAGATATAAGGAGACCCATACCCGGCATGCCGACAGTCTCATCTCATGAGAGTTACGTGAAACTCCGCCCTTCCCGAAAGAAGGCATCACCGCTCATAGCTAGTCTATCGGTGCTCAGTATAAAGTTCCATTTCATTCAACTCATATGTCATGGAAGTTGGCTTCTAGTATGAGGACATCATAGCTCAATAGATGATTTCTCATCTCATCATTAGTATTAAGTATACATTATTCTCAAAACTTTCATTAGAGTGTTCATAGAGACTGGTCTCTTCATTAACTTTAAACTCTCATAGGTGAGAACGTTTTGGTAACATTTACTTAGGCTCATTTGAGGTTGCTCTCATCTTTAACATTAGCCTCTTATCATGTTGTCACCACATTCATTAACATTAGCACATTTGCTCTACATAATTACTCACCCCTTTTTACGTGAATGTTCATTTCATCATATGCTAATGCACTTGGCCATTTGTGTGTTTCACACTCTTACTTAACCCTTCTAGGGTTTCATCATTTCATTACATAATATTCATTTCATCGTATGTCAATACACTTGGCCATTTAGTGTGTTTTACACTCGTACTTAACCCTTCTAGGTTTACATCATTTCATTACATACATCTTAGGTTCACTTATTTTTAAATGTATGTTAGACTTATGGGTCTATACATACAAGCCATGAGGCTTCATTCATAGATAGTTTAAGTGATTCATGTCTTCCTAAGATTATGTGGTACAAGACTTATGTATCTTGTATGTATGCCAAGATCTCGATTTCGATCTAAGTAGGCAGCATTACTCTTGAATATTTAATTCACGTATGACTTATGTATCAATACGGAATTTGGGCAAGGGAACCCAGTTTCGAATCCCTTGGACAACACTTTACATGTTTCTTTTTATTTAATATCGGTCCACATGACATTGGGACCCTAGATCGAGCCCCAACATCAACATTTCCTTTTTATTTCAACCCTTTGAAACTTATCTTCCTTGGCTGAGGGGTTGTGGGTTCGAACCCCCACAACCCCTTTTATTTTTATTTATTTTTTCTTGATTATCTCGAGTTGACCATGAGGTTGTGGGATCAAACCCCCACAGCCTCACTTTATTTTTCTTGTAATTCTCCTTTACTGCCTAGAGGTCGTGGGTTCAATTCCCACGCCTCACATTTCTTTTATTTTCATTTTCTTAATTCTCCTTTACTGCCTAGAGGTCGTGGGTTCGATTCCCACACCTCACATTTCTTTTCTTTACATTTTTCCTTAAGCTGTCTGAGAGGTTGTGGGTTCGAATCCCACTCCTCTCATTTCTTATTTTTCATAGCTTATTTTCCAGCCAAGACCATGGTTCAAATCCCCTTCACCACATTCCTTTTTACTTCTTTATTTTCATGGTTTTTAGCATGGTGAGGTCACGGGTTCAATCCTCCATGACCTCACTTGTTTTAATTCATTTTTCACAACATTTTGAAACCCCTTAACTTGACCAAAATTCCTCACTTAAATCTGGAAATTTTCTTTTAATGTTTCAGCATACTTTCATCAACATTTACACGTAAATTCATAGGGTAATTCGTAGATCATTTAATACGTTCTTAGGTGCATTTTTCATGGATTCGTTTACCCAAGAGATTATCACTCAAATCAGCCACATTTCAACTCATATGAACATCACGATTTACATAAAAATTTGTACATGAAATACATCCACAACATCACATTTTAGAGCCTTAACTCGAGGCATATAGTTACGTTTCACATTGCACACACGTACACATAATTTCGGAAAAACATCAACATAAGTTACATAATTCCGAGCAGACATATAAACACATAATCATCATGAAAACACGTTTCATCCCTAGTTTTCTACCAGCAAACATAACCAACCTATGATTCAATAGGAGCTAGTGACAGGGACATGCAATGGGGAACAATCCTACTTTTCGGATTAGAATTGACTGAATCTTAAGGGGTCTCTTGGGAAAGGGACCAAGAGAAAAGAGAAACCATACCTTTTTGATGTTCATACCTCAACTTGCTGCCCAAAGAACTCCTCCAAACACACGTCCAACACCAAAAGTTCAACACCAAACTCGACGGAAAACCTTTTCTTTGCCTACGTGATGGATTAGTTGTTTGTTTATAATTTTTTCATTGTGAGTTCTTCAAGTGTGAAGAACTTTGGTTTACCTACTGTTTTTATAAGTTATTTGGCAGAGAGAATCGTGAGTGAGAGTGATAGAGACGTGAGAGAGAGATGAGCGTGAGAGGAGAGAGTTAGCTTAGGCTTAGGAGTCTAGTTTAGGACTTAGTCAAATAAGGTTTTTATTAAATTTTAAAAATCTGATTTCCCTTTTAATTTAATCAGCTAATAAATAATAAATATTAATTAATTACATTAATTTATCAACTTAAATAAAAACAACTTTAATTCATTGCTTCCACCTAGGCTCGAACCCGGGTGGAGCAAGACTTCATTTCAAGAACCAATTTTTGGCCCTCTCTCCCCAAATTGACCCTCCACCTTATTAATTAAATAATTAATTATATATTTAGGGTAATGACGATACTACCGTTAGCCTAGAAAAAGACCATTTTACCCCTAGACCCTCCAAAACTATGATTTTCCCTTTTTAAGTCCGGTAAAGACTCATTCGAGTAAATCTTCGTATTCGAGAGCCCTACATGGTTGGACCCAACCTTTACAAGCTCAAATAACTCCCCAAGTTAGTTGGCTTGGCTGTAGCAAGGGTTCAGAGGTCTGTTTCTACACGCATCAATCCGTGTGAACCCGTTCTAATCGGAGGTATTCTAGATCCATTAAGCAATACTTAGCATATTCATTTTTAGGGTTGTTACATATTGTAATAGACAAAGTATTTCTATATTTTGAAGTATGGTCCGTGTCCCAAAAGTATTCTCATGTCTTAAGTTTGATAAGATTGAGACTTAGTGTTTCCTATGATTTCTAATGAAAGATGTTAAAAAAGATATTTCTAATGTTTTGTGAAAAGTTTTAATTCCACACTACTTTTCATTATGTATATGCGATGAACGATACGGAAAGGGCTTGTACAAGACCTCAAAGAGGTTAAGTACGTCGATCGCAATTCGAGATTGCCCCTAAACTTCTAGGGTGTGGTTTCGGGTTATGACAAGCTTGGTATCAGAGCATATAATATGAAAGTAGTTTTAGGAATGGAAAGTCTCATCAATGGGCGAGAGGCACTAGGACGATAGAGTTTCCCTTCTTTTCTACTCCTATGTCGTGCAGATGAGTAAAACTTATTCGTACTCTTTTGTTATGGTTTTCCTTGTGTTTCAACAAAGACGAAAATGAGGAGGACACCGGCTATGAGAGTTGAGGAGAATGCTGTGCAAGAGGAACTTCCTCCTCAAGTTGAGGAAGTTGAGCAAGTTCCTCAAGGTGCTCAAGGTGCTCAAGGTGATCAAGTCCCTATTGTGGGATGAGGTAATGATGTTCTGGTGGTTCCCCCGGAGTTGAGTAATAGGGATATTAGGGAGGCTTTGCTTGCTTTAGCTCGAGCTGTGACTACTCAAGCGAATTTGAGTATAGTGCCTAGGGTGCATGTTGCGGAGAGAACTATGACATCTAGGTTGAGAGACTTTGTGAGGATGAATCCTCCTATCTTTCTTGGGTCTAAGGTGGGAGAGGATCCCCAAGAGTTCCTAGATGGAGTGTACAAGGTGTTGAGTGCCATGGGAGTTACATCTAGGGAGAAGGCAGAGTTGGCTTCGTATCAATTGAGGGATGTTTCTCAAATATGGTACACTAAATTGAAGGATAATAAGATGGAGGATTCGGGTCCTATTGAGTGGGAAGAATTTAACGAAGCTTATCTTGGTAAGTACTTTCCCCGTGAGAGGAGGGAAGTTAAGGTGGGGGAGTTTATCAATCTCAAGCAAGGGAATATGAGTGTTGAGAAATACTTTTTGAAGTTCTCTATGTTATCTAGATATACCCCTTCCCTTGTGTCTAATCCGAGGGATGAAATGATTCGTTTCGTGACGGGTGTAGCCGATCTAGTGAGGGAAGAATGTCGTACGGCGATACTACATGATGATATGACCCTAGCTAGACTCATAGTGTATGCCCAATCGATTGAAGAGTCTAAACTTAAGAGGATGCCTAGAAACTTGAAAAGGAGTGGTTGTAGTGATTAAGGGCAAACTAGGTTTAAAAAGAGGTCTCAAACTTAAGATTGACCTAGTGCTAACGTGAAATTGGAGAAAGGAGGTGGTTCTCAAAATGTCAAGCCTACATGTGTAACTTGTGGAAAGAGGCATTATGGTGAGTGTCTAAGGGGTACCGAGAGTTGCTATGGTTGTGGTAAGGAAGGACACAAGGTGAGAGATTGTCCTAACATTGCATCTAGAGGAAAAGAGGGTAAGAAAGTTGCTCCTAGTGTTCCAAAGGATGATGTTCAAGCAACGAGGTGTTTCTATGCACTCCGGACTAGAGGAGAGAAGCCGGATGGTTATGATGATGAGGGTAAGTCCTTGCTTTTATCTATTTAGTGATATCAGTTCCTTCTAAGTGGGGGAGTATGGTTACTAGATTGGGATAGAAAGTTATAGAATCATGTTGCATGTGCTTGGTGTTTATGAGTTTTGTTGAAAGTGAATTTCATTAACTTCCTGCATTGTACATTTTATGAAGCTATGATTATGATGTAAGATATGTTTATATGATGTTACCTTACATAATAGCATGTTTCTATCATGAATTGCCAAAAAGTTGAATTTTTGAAAAAATTGCACAATTCACTATAAGGGTATTGTTTGCGCACTGTTAAAATTTTCAAAATTTGACTAATTGATTCTTTAGTATAAAATTATTTTAATGTGGTTAGAAATGATGTATATGAGTATTATATTGAATATAAAATGAGTTTTTGCTATTTGGAATGAAGCATGTGAGCTTTATAGCGTAATGAGTTATATAATTGTATTCTAGTTTCTTGTTATGTTGTGAATCTCTTGACTATGTGAAATTGATGATTTATTATTGATTATGTGTTATATGGTATGGTTATGAGCTGTTAAGATTGAATATCTATTCTTGGAAGTGTTCAGAGAGTGGCATGTGTCATTCGAGGACGAATGTTGTCCAAGTAGGGAGAATGTAAGATCACGAAAATGACTTAGGTGAACTAGAGCCTAACATGTTGGTCATGATGTTCTAAGGTCCTAAATAGGTCTAAAATATTGAATGGAGGCAGTGTCTAATATTTTAGGTGTATTGGAAGTCAAACGTCAAGGGACGACCAAGACGTTCGACGATTAAGTCACCTATGTGCCTCATATGTGGTTCTATGTGTTTATGTTTGATTCAAGAGGTTATAAGGTACTTATTTGATTTATTATGATGTATATAGTCAGTGTGTCAAGTTTCGTTAAGTTTGGAGGTTAAACGTCCAAGAACGTCCATGACGTTCGAAAGGTTTGACTTGAAACGACCTTGTGTCTCTAGGCATGTTTCGTTGAGTTTTACGTGTTTGTTTATGATGAAATTCATGTGAGAAGTGCTAAAATCGTGTAAAATCATGTTTGGGTTGGAAATATCCTGGAAAACATCCTCAAGGACGATCCAAGGGTCCTTGAGGAAGGACCCAAAATTGGTGGCCAAGACTGTCCAAGACAGCCCACATACGGATGGCAATCGACACCCAGTTGGTCAATCAGCGCCCCGTAGGTGAGGTTTCGTCGGTTGGCACTAAGTAATGGGGTATAGGAATCCCAATACAGGCCTCAGTCCCAGACGACGGAAAAACAGGATGGTCCGTTGGTCAAGGGACGGACCGTCGATGGGCACTGTCCCTGCGTGCAGTTCACTGCCAAGTGAGGTGTGAACTTGTAAATTCACCCCACTTCCAAATAAGAGTATTGGCGGTTACTTAAGGGTATTTTGTATAGTTTAAGTTTGTATATAAGTCTTTAACACTTAGAAGAATTCATTCTTCCAAATAAACCCCAAAATCACTTAGAAATTCCCTAGAACTCCATTGGAGCCAAAACTCAAGGATGGTCTTGGATTGAAGAATTGAGTGGAGATTCTTCATAAAATTGAAGAATTAGCTTCATTGAGGTATGGTTTTTGATCCTTGAAACTCTCTTCATAAAGGATCCCAACTCTCAAAGAAGTTTTCTAATGTTTTTCAAAGTTGAATTGTCCAATTTCATGATCTACCATAGGTTCTTGCATTAATGGTTTTTAAACATTGATTATGGATTGAATTGTTATTTTATTGATCATTTTAACCTAAATAACCTATGAACCCATGAGTTGGATGAACCCTAGTTTTTCCCTAAGTTATGGGTTACTTGATATTGATCTAATGTTTATGAATTCTAATGTAGTTTCAAGTGGGCTGTTGATTGATATAATAATGGTAGTAAATTTATATTTAGGTTGTATTAGATTGATTAATATGTAGTGAATTGACCTGTTTTCATGAATATTGTTATAATTATATGGAATTGTTGGTTGTGGCCATGGGTAAGGGCCTTATGATATCGAATTGGGTGCTTTGGTATTGAATTGAGGTATTGAAGATGGAGTGGTGGTACTATTTCCTTTATTTTATGTTGATTATACATCAATTATATTGTGATTGGTATGGTCCACTTATGGTGGCGGTCTTATGTGCTTTACTTGCTATTTATGGGCCTTGTCGACGTTATTTTAAGTAATATGATGATCATGGCCTTGTCCGCAAACTACATGAAGTATTATGATGATTATGTGAAGTATGATAATCTCCAACTACATTCTAAGTAATGTGAAAGTATATGAGTTATTCTATTTATGTTTTGTAGATAATCATGTTAGACTATGATTATGGCTTTGTGTGTATAGTCTTAGGGTTGATGTATGTTACTCCTAATTGACTATATGAGTCTATGTTTGTCATATTGATGATGATAAGGTAGTGTCTAAGATGACTTAAAGAGTATATGGTTGTGTCTATGTGTTTCTAGAATGACATATAATATGAGTTAAAGTGAAACATGTGGTGTCTTGTGTCGGTTGGCTTCTGTCCACTACTTGATGCATTTATGAAAGTGAAAATGTGATGTCTTGACTTAGGATGCTAAAGTCTCTTGGTCTTGATTGTATGAATAACATATGACCTTACGAGTTGTTAAGAGGGTCCTTTATGTGAAACCTTGAACCTAGTGGTAAGGTTATGAATGTTGAAGTCGAAAGCCGTAATGGTATCCTTCAAGATAAAGAAATGATAGACTAAAGGTTAATTGGGTGGAACAACATCATATTAATCCTTAGGAAAGTCATGATGAGCTTCTTGTCGCCACTGTGAGGTAGCCTTAGTGGACCTTGCTTTGGTAGGGTAAATGTGATTGGGTTATGAACTTGATATGGAACCCCTTTATATGAACCTTAAGTGTAAATTACTCTATGAGAACGAAGGCTAGAACCGAGTGACTATGGTAAGAGATGTAGTTCTAGTTAAAGAGTGAGACTAGAATACAAAGCATGCCCTTCATATTCCTTAACCATGTGCCTACATGGGATGTGTCTAAGTTCTACCATTGGCAAGTAGAACACCCTCATCGGAGTAGGTTAGAACTTCGGATTCCATGTCTTGCTATCATGGTCTATGTCAGTTATTACCTATTCTCATCATATGGAATACCCACTAGCATTAGAGAGGTTCTATGAAGTTTAGGTGGTTGTATGGGACGCTATCTAGACATTGCACAATAGGCTTTGAAGGTGTTAGTTGGAGTTCCTAGGTCTTGTCTAAGACCATTACTTGAATGTCTTTATGTGATGAATGAGTCTTAAATGAACTAATGAAAGTAATGACTTAAGTTAAGAAAATATGTTAAATGAATAAAGGGTTGTCTAGTTAAGGTGTGAAGGGGGCATAGGAATGGTCACTTTGTATCTTACCTAGCTGAGTCTTAATAATGATTCTAGTTAAGGAAAAATGGTTGAATATGTAGACATGATCTAAACTTAGGTATTCTTATGGTAATCTTGGAGAGGTCATCATGGACGTTATCTTCTTGATTTACTTAAGTAGGTCTTTTGATAGACTTTGGTAAGAGAATGTCATATTATCTATATGTTGATAAGGGCAAGTGAGACTGATTCTATCATAGGTAGTCTATAGGATCTCTTAAGTGTGTGTGTAAGTGATTGTATGGGCGGTTGCTTCATAACTCACTCAACTGAGACTTAGAATCACCTTTGGTAGAGGAAATCTCATGTTCATATGTTTGATGTCTTGTAAGTATGTATGATTCTTATTATAAGTAGTCTTGAGGGTCATTTAGGCGTGCTTAAGGAGGTTGTGTAGGCGGTCTCTCTTTGTATTGATTAAGTGAGTCTTAGAATAGCTTTTAGTGAGAAGACTACATGCTAGAAAGTGTTAAAAAGGAAAAAGAAGCACTTCACTGTACCAGTGAAGCAATTCACTGTACAGTGAATGTAGCTCACTGTTAAGTTGGTCGAAAAATGTGATTAATCTCTTAAATGTTTTCCTTATGTGTTTCTAAGTTGATAAATGTTGTTCTTATGATTATAATATGATTTTTAAATGAAAAGATGCATATTTTTAATAAACGTCCGTTTTCATGATCTTCATGCATTATACCATACTTAGTACATGTGGTTGTACTAATCCATGTTTTATCTATATGTATAGTTGTTGGTAGGTGAGGAGCATTTGGGAAGGAAAACATGGATTGTAACATCTTTCAAGTGAAGTTGAAGTATGTCCTCATTTGATTCGAGGGCATAGATGTCTTTTATGTTTCTTATCGAAGTATTGTAATAGACTAAGTATTTCTATATTTTGAAGTATGGGCCGTGTCCCAAAAGTATTCTCGTGTCTTAAGTTTGATGAGATTGAGACTTATTGTTTCCTATGATTTCTAATGAATGATGTTATTAAGATATTTCTAATGTTTTGTGAAAAGTTTTAATTCTGCACTACTTTTCATTATGTATATGCGATGAACGATACAGAAAGGGCTTGTACAAGACCTCCGAGAGGTCAAGTACGCCGGTCGCAATCCGAGATTGCCCCTAAACTTCTAGGGTGTGGTTTTGGTTTGTGACATTTTCATTGCATATACTCGGAGGTTTACATAGACATGTACATACACATAGTATATATATATCGAGTATAATAGACCCTTTGTATAGGAAGATTACTTAATCTTCTACTTTTATTGCACATAGATATATAGAATATAACATAGTCTCGAAATTGTCGTCTCATCTCATAACCATTTAATAAGAGTATATCAAATTGGTCCTAGCCCATATATCAATGAAACAAGACCATATATGTCCTATCCCGTAACCACACTCTAGAAGTTAGGGGCAGTCTCAGATCGCAATCGGCGTACTTGACCTCTCAGAGGTCTTGTACAAGCCCTTACATATCATTCATCGCATAAACATAGTGAAAAGTAGTGCGGATTAAAAGCTTTTCGCAAAACATAACATAGTCTTTAAAAATCACTTTCATATAAAGTCATAGGAAATAGTAAGTCTCAATCTCATCATCTTAAGACACAAGAATACTTGGGACACGGCCCATACAAAATACGAATATAGAAATACTTAGTCTATTACAATACTTCAATAAGAAACATAAAAGACATATATGCCCTCGAGTCAAATGAGGACATACTTCAACTTCTCTTGAACGATGCTACGGTCTAAGTCTTCACTTCCCAAATGCTCCTCACCTACAAAGAACTATAGAGATATATAAAAGCATGGAGTTAGTATAATAACATGTACTAAGTATGACATTATGCATAAAAATCATGAAAACGGACATTTATTCAAAATATGCATCTTTTCATTTATATATCATAATATCATAAGAACAACATTTAACAACTTAGAAACACATAAGATAACATTTAGTCAATTATTCACATTTTCGAGCTCACTTTACAGTAAGGTACTTTCACTGTACAGTGAAGTGCTTCTCCTTCCTTATTAACACTTCTTAACGTGTAGTATTCTTACTAAAAGTCATTCTAAGACCCACTTAAGCAACACAAAGAGAGACCGCCCATACAACCTCCCTCAGCATACCTAAATGACCCTCAAGAACACTTATAAAAAGTCACATACACATTTACAAGACATCAAAGCATCACTGTAAGATTCTTCTACCAAAGGTGACGCTATGTCTCACTTGAGTGAGTTGTGAAGCGACCGCCCATACAATCCCTTATACACACGCTCAAGAGATCCCATAGACTACCTAGGATAGAATCATTCTCACCAAGTGTATCAAAATATAGATAATATGACATTTCCTCATCAAAGGCTATCAAAAGACTTACTTAAGTAGATCAAGAAGATAATGTCCATGATTGACCTCTTCAAGACTACCTAAATAATACTTAATACTTCCTAAGTTTGGATCATGTACACATAATAAACATTTTCCCCAACTAGAGTCATTCTTAAGACTTATCTAGGTAAGATAGGAAGTGACCATTCCTATGCCCCCTTCACACCTTAACTAGAAAACCCTTAACTACTCTAGATAAGTACATATACCATTAACATACTTTATTACTTAACTTAAGTCATTACATTCATTCGTTCATTTAATAGACATTCATCACATAAAGGGATATTTAAGTAATGATCTTGGACAAGACCTAGGAACTCTAACTAACACCTTCAAAACCTATTGTGCAATATCTAGATAGCGCCCCATACCACCACCTAAATTTCATAGAACTTCTCTAGTACTAGTAAGTATTCCACATGATGAGAATAGGCAATAACCAACATAGATCATGATAGCTAGACATGGAATCCGGAGTTCTAACCTACTCCGATGAGGGTGTTCTACTTGCCAAGGGTAGAACTAAGACACATCCCATGTATGTACATGGTTAAGGAATATGAAGGGCTTTTATGCACTCTAGTCTCATTCTCAAGTAGAGGTACATTGTACTCTAGTCTCATTCTCAAGTAGAGCCACTTCCCTTAACATAATCACTCGTTGATAGCGTTGGTTCTCATAAAGTAATTGACATTAAAGGATCACATGAAGAGGTTCCTTATCTACTTCATAACCCAATCACATTCACCCTACCAAAGAGGTCCACTAGGGATACCTTTCAATGGCGACTAAGATAACTCATTATGACTTTCTTAAGGATTAATATGACACCGTTCTGTCCAATTAACCTTAAGTCCACCATTCCCTTACATGAAGGATACCATTACGGCTCTCGACTTCAACATTCATAACATAATCTTTTCCACGTACATGACCTTCTTAACATCCTGTAAGGTCTCACATATCTTTCATTCATACATGATAAGGGTGAAATAAGCCTACCTATTCAAGACATATCATAATCTCATAACATTCATTCATATATAAAGTAAGGGACACAAGTCTACCAAACAAGACATTATATTCTTTCACGTTATAACATATAGCATATCATTCTTTAAAGCACTTAGATGACCCTTATCATCTTTATGTCACCCCATACAATACTAAATCATCATAAATATAACCATTATAGACTCATATATTCAAGTAGTAATAACCAAGACTCAACCCTAAGACTGTACACACGAAGTCAAAGTTATAGTCTAACATGATCACCTACATAACATCAATAGAACACATATACTTTCTCATTGCTTAACATGTAGATAGATATCATAATACTTCACAAAACTAACTACACAAATAGCCACATTACATCAAGTAGTGCCGACAAGGCCATGATCATCATATTGCATAAAGTAAGGCCGACAAGGCCACGTCAATTGCAAGCAAAGCACATAACACCGCCACCATAAGTGGACCATACCAATCACAACATAATTAAAGTATAAACAACATCAAAATAAAGATAATAGGGCAGATTACTACCATAACATCCTCAACACCTCAACTTGATGCTAAATCATCCAATTCAATAACATAAGGCCCTTACCAATGACCATGAACATCAATTCAACATAAGAACTATAATAATCAATGAACTAGGTCAAATCAATGTAAATTCATCAATCTAATAGAACCTAGATATCAACTGAATACAATTATTACATTATTAGATAGCCCATAGAAATCTACACCATAATTCATATACATTAGGTCAATATCAAGTAACCCATAACTTAGTCAAAATCTAGGGTTCATCCAATTCATGGGTTCATAGGTAATTTAGGTTAAAATAATCAATACAGTAACAATTAAATCATTATTCAATGTTTAGAAAATTAATGCAAGAACCCCTGGTAGAATCATGAAATTGGAAAATTCAACCTTGAAAACTTTAGAAAACATTTTGAGAGTTGGGCTCCTTGATGAAACGAGTTTCAAGGATCAAAATCCATACCTTGATGAAGCTAATTCTTCACTTTTATGAAGAATTTCCACACAATTCTCCACACCAAGATCTTTTTTGACTTTGGACTTCAATGGAGTCTTGGGGAATTTCTAAGGGATTTTGGGGTTTTGATTTGGAAGAATGAAGTCTTCAATGTGTTTAAGACTTATATACACATTTAAAATACCCAAAAGACCCCTAATTAACCGCCAATACTCTTATTTGGAAGTGGGGTGAAATTACAACTTCACCCCTCAATTTACGGTAAAGCTGCGTGCAGGACAGAGAACCATCAATGGTTGCCCATCGATAGGGCGTAGGTCCATGCACGGGCCGTAATGTCCTCCGTCGATGCGTTCAGAGACTTGGAACTAGCATCTTATCTATCTAGGATAAGTAAAAAATGACGCCCACCACCTACAGGGCATCGACTAGGCCACTGGCTGTCGATTACCATCCGTAGGTGAACTGCCTTGGGCAGTTTTGGCCACCAACATGAGTCCTTCCTCAAGGACCCTTGGATGGTCCTTGGGGATGTTTTCCCGGACGTTTCCCACCCAAACATGATTGTATACGAGTTAAGCAAATATCACATGAATTTTATCCAAAACGAACACGTAAAACTCGATGAAACATGCCTAGACACACAAGGTCATTTGAAGACACATCTTTCGAACGTCATGGGCGTTCTTGAATGTTTGACCTCCAAACTCCACGAAACTTGAACCACTTGCTATATATGCTATAATAACTCATTTAAAGACCTCACAACATTATTAATCACACATAAACACATAAAACCAAATATGAGGCACATAGGTGACTTAGTCGTCCAACGTCTTAGTTGTCCCTTGACGTTTGACTTCCAATACACCTAACCTCTTAGAAACTGCCTCAATACCAAATAATAGACCTATTTAGGACCTTATAACATCATGACCAACATGTTAGGCTCTAGTTCACCTAAGTCATTTTTGGGGTCTTACAACATATAGGTCATTTAATATCCAAATGAAATGGAAACAAACATAAGAGACTTAATACTATAAACAACATTATGGATTGATAGTGGCATCTCCATCGGAAAGTGAGGACCTACCCTACTTGGATGATTAAGAAATCCAAGTCTTCTTCAATGTCGTCTCCAATATCCTTTCAACGATCGGAACCTAAAATGTTGGGGAAAAGGAAGAAATGGGGTGAGTACACAACTTGTACTAAATATGAGACCATATGCACACATACTTTGAAATCATTCGAAGAAAAGGGACATTTCAATAAGTATGCACTTTTCATTAAAAACCTTTATGCATATTTAACAAGACCATACCAACCAATATGACATATTCATTAAGTCATAGGCATTTACATCACACGATCAACAATATTAAAACTAGTGAATTCTACATGTATATCATGTAATTGGATACATAGTCAAGTAACTCAATCATCAAGTCAGAATTAACAACAAGCATGAATAGGAGCACCTTTCACCATAACCAAAGCAAGACAATTAGCCAAGAACCCCTATCAAGTCAACAAGTGCAATGACGAAGCAAAGCCCAATAACCTTACTCAATAAAGTGACCCAAAAAGAATCATGACTAACATCCTACTTCACATATCATAACATTTTAGTGTACATAGCATCATACTTTAACAATATATACCAACACATATTCATAAGTGACACCAATCAACATATTGTATCAACAATGTGAAAGTTCATCATATACATATCATGTACCATTATAAGCATATTCATACATAAGAACATCCTCCTATGACTTCCTTCAAGGCTAACTAGTGCAATGTTTAGGTAGAGTCCCATACCACTACCTAGACTAAGCTAAACCCCTTAGGTTATCCTAGTTAGAGTTCATTCTTTAATTCATTTTACCTTTTGGGAACATCTTTCCCTAACCTACATAGACCACATGAGCTAATATGGAATCCGGTGTCATGGAACCCTACACCGAGAGAAGGCGGACTACTTGCCAAGGTAGTACCAAAACATGAACATAGCAACTACGTGGATCCACTAGCTAGTATTCCTATGGGGGAAACATAGTTCAAGAACTAGGAGATATAGTTGGGACCCTCTTTATATTACATGCATTGTAGTCTCCAATCTCAAGAGTACATTAGTGATGCTACCTTCCCTATGTGGGAAGGGACACTCCTCACTCTGGTTCACTTGGTGCTAAGCTAGAGTCCCTTTTTGAAATGTCTTTAATGTTTTTATTAATCATCATAGCTTATTGTAGGTCATAGGGTCTAACCCTTGTATAAACAACATCATGATCATTGCTCAATAAGAATTGCATGATTATTGTCCTTTCATTGTAATTCATATAGGTGAGGTTAGGACATTAACATTTTCATATCATGATATGACACATTGGTAAATCATTCACCATCCTTATAACATTTACATCTTAAGCCAACACCTCACAAATCATAGTCAAGACATTTAAATTCAACATCATAGCATCCTATCAATCCTAATACAAGGCATACTCCAATACAACATCATGACTTAATCACAATTAACCATAATTTGAAGTAAAGGATAGGGAACATAATACTTACCAAGTCTCCTTCATAATTCATCATCAATGTCTTACCATCAAGCCTTAATTCAAGTCAATTAGGGTATAACATCATCATAATTCAATGACCAACATGATAACAAGGCTAAAATAATCACTACATCACAATTCAATACTAGTTCATAGCTTTAGACAAGATACTTATGTCAATTCACAACGTACTTCATAACCTAGATCACTTCTCAAGAACTCGCATGAAAGGACTATAAATCAGCCTAATTCATTCATGATTAGTATAACAACATCACCTAGTAGTAATTCAAGAAATAACCAAGTCAACTAAACCAATATAACATAATTCATATCAAGATCTTAACCTAGGGTTAAGGGGTAAAGGTCATCTTCTACAAACTAGACCAAAACCATCAAGATATATCGTAATTAAGTTAGAATATGTGTTAATATATTCATAATATCCAAAATAAATCATAAACAAATCAATTCATAACATCAATTTCGATATAGGATGAAACCTACTTGAAAACTCAATTTTGGAAATCAATTTGATGGAACCCTTTGTTGAAAGAGGTCTTAAAGGTGAAAGAAATCCCATAACTTACTAATTGATGAAGATTGGTGGTGAAACTTGAATCTTTGCAGCCCTTAAGCCATTCCCTTGCTTGGTCTTCAATGGTGTTCTTCACTAGAGAGAGAAAGAAGAGAGAAGGAAGAGAGTTTAGGTTTGTGAGTTATGAGAGTTTTGTTAGACTTAATTAGGTTAGGACTTTATATAGGGTGTTAACTAAGTTAATTAGACCTTCCCTAACCCATAATTAACTTCCTAACTAAGTCAACCAATTAAATGGAACAAGTCAAAATGTGCAGCAAAACACAGGCCTCACCAACGAGACCACGATCGACGGATCGTTGGTCAGTCGACGGCCAGTCCCTCCTTCCGTGCTGCACATCCGTCGCTAAGTTCAGAGACTATTCAAAATGACCCTTCCAAGATTTTTGTTAAAGTCCATCAGCGAGTGGCATCGACGCCCCATCGATTTTCCAACGTCCTGTCTGTGGCATCCGTTAGTGACAGTGTCTCTTGACACCTTTGCCCACTCTTGCAAGTGTCCTCCTCAAGGGCCCTTTGTTTGTCCTTGGCGAGTCGTACCCGGACTTTCTACTATGAATCAACTTAAACACATGTTATACACCCTTCCACCAATTTTCATCATTTTCCGACTTTAAAAAGGTAGTCAAATAGGCTAAGGTACGCTAGCACTTCCTTGAACTCGTTTCCGGATGTCATGGACATTCTTGGACGTTTTGGTTTCTAGAATTCCTAAATGACTTATATTAATTAAAATGGACCTTAAAACTGTCTCTAGACCTTATGATGCTTATGTTAGGCTCTAGAACACGTCTTGGATTTTTGAAGTGTTACACATGGATTCTTCCATCCATAAAGTCCTCCTAGTTTCCCTTCAAAATTGAATCAAAAGAACCCCATTCTAGAGAGGGTTGTGATTGCATTGTGGGTAAGGATTGATTGTGATCCCAAACTAGTGGGTAATATTCAATGATTTTTATTTGATGATTATTGTTGTTTTCATGATTTTTTCATGATTAATTATAGTAATTGAACTTGAAGGTGATCATGGTGATCTTAGGTCATCAGAGGCTAGATGAAAGTTTTGTGTTGATCTTCTTAACTCAATTGTATTCTATACTATTTGATCGTGATTAAATCACCTAGATGTGAATTGAACTAGGCTTAATTGATCTAGGTTGGTCTTTACTTGTAAAGCTTGAATTGAACCTATGTGATCATATATACCTAGACTTACCTTCTAATGATCTAACTGAATGAAGTAAGCATCTAATTAAAGGTAGATAATATTGAATTGAAGGTAATTGTCACGACCGGAATCTAGACCCCAGACGAGACCGGCGTTTTTTACCTTTCAGAGGTCACAGACAAGCCTACATACGTCGTCGTTACTTCATCTAGGTTAATTTTAGCGGAAAATTTGAACTTTTGTTTACTTAAACTTTATATTGGAAAACATTGATCTCGCATAATACTATCTACGTAAACTCATAAGTGTTCACAACAACCATCTAAATCAAGATAATCAAATGAAAGATATAGTCATAAATATAGAGTTGCCAAAATGGTACCAACACAACGTCTGAAAGAAAATATGAAAGAAACGCTAGTGGAACATACTCCACTAGCTCATGCCTACGTCTACGCTAGAATAAAACAGTAAGCATCCTCGAAAGAATGAGGGCCTACCAAGTCCGGATGAAAGCTCCACGTCCAGATAACTTCTGCATCGACTCGTAAGCTCTAAAGTCCAGCTGCACCTGCACCTAAACGTAGATAAATGTATGGAATTAGTACACACTTGTACTAAGTATGGGTATATGAAAGCACACACCACGGACATGCATGATTTTGAATAGCTCTCTCCTAACGATATGAGTTATGGAAAGTCAAGTCAGTGGACTTGCCAAAATCAGATTAGAAAAGTCATGCCATGAGAGTAACATGCATCATCATACGTATGATATTGCACACAACACATAACATATTGAATATAGCACATAACATATTGCATATAGAATAAATCATATTTCATTTCATTTGTTCATATGCCATGATACCCTGGAATAATGGACTTAACATTAGGACTTCCCAAAATGAGGGCTCAACATCTGGGACCTCAACTAGGGAGCCTTCTTTAGCAAACACAGAGTCTGCTTCACTCATTCATACGTACTTCATTTCATTTCATTCATAGGCTAGTGTGAACACCAACTATACCTAGGATGTAGTTTAAGACTCTCATTGGGTTCACTGTGCAATGACTAAGAATTACCTACTGTCATTACATCTGTCTAGTTCACCTCTTGATTATCCTACCCAAACACCTTTGGTATCGTTCATTTATTTGTGTGCATTACATGAGGCTGGCCTCATTATTTCTTTGGGAACTTTAACTTTAGCCGACATAGATCATGTGAGCTCCATGAAATCCTGTGTCTACCCCACACCGAAAAGAGGTGGAATCACCAGCCAAAGTGAAACTAAAACATGCTAGCGTATATAGGGAATTGAACCTTGCTAGATCCCTATGTTGGCTGCATAGGTTCAAAGACTAGGAGATATAAGGTGACCCATGCCCGTCTTGATGGACAGTCTCATCTCATGAGAATTACACGAACCTCTGCCTTTCAGAAAGAAGGAATTTCCACTCATAGCTAGCCTATCGGTGCTCAGTATAAAGTTCCATTACATTCATCTCGTACATCATAGAAGCTGGTTTCTAGCATGAGGACATCATAGCTCATTAGATGATTTCTCATCTCATCATTAGTATTAAGTATATATTAACTTTAAAACTTTCATTAGAGTGTTCATAGAGACTGGTCTCTTCATTAACTTTACAATATCATAGGTGAGTACGTTTTGGTAAAATTTACTTAGGCTCATTTGAGATTGCTCTCATATTTCACATTTGCCTCTTATCATGTTGTCACCACATTCATTAGTCTTAGCACATTTGCCCTTCATAATTACTCACCCCTTTTTACGTGAATGTTCATTTCATCATATGCCATTGCACTTGGCCTTTTAGTGTGTTTCACACTCTTACTTAACCCTCATGGGGTCACATAATTCATTACATAACATCTTAGGTTCACTTACTTTTAAACGTATGCTGAACTTATTGATCCATACATACAAACCATGAGTCTTCTTTCGTAATTTGTCTAAGTGATTCATACTTACCCAAGGTTATGTGTTACAAGACTTATGCATCTTGTAAGTATGCCAAGATCTCAGTTTCGATCCTTAAAGGCAGCATTCATTTAATCATTTATTCACGTACGTCTTATGTGTCAATACGGAATTGGGCAAGGGAACCCGATTTCGAATTCCTTGGACAACACTTACGTTTTTTTTCCTGATTTCTTATTCTCGGCCAGGGGACCCGATTTGAAATCCCCTCACCTACACTTTCTTTTGTTTCCTTTTTCCCCAATTCCCCTTAGATGTCTAGGCTTAGGAGATCCAAGATCGAACCCCCACACCTACGTTTATTTAATTTCCTTTTTCCTTAGACACTTTTCGTGTTGACGAGAGAGTGTGGGATCGAACCCCCACAACCCCACTTTATTTTTCTCTTTAATTCTTTTCATTCGGCCAAGAGGTTGTGGGTTCGATCCCCACATACCTCATTTTATTATTTTTCTTTTATTTCATTTTTCTCCTCTCTCCTTCACCCATCCAAGAGGTTGTGGGTTCGAACCTCACACGACTCACTTCATTTTTCTTTCATTTTTCTCCTAACTTTTCACTTGAGCCTTGCCCCATTTCGAATCCCCCTTACCTCATTTTATAATTTTTTTTTATAACTTGTAAGTGGTGAGGTCTTGGGCTCAATCCCCACTGACCTCACGCATTTTTTTTTTAAAACTAAAATTTTTACAGTAAGCTGGCCGAAACCAAATTTCCAGAATGCTGGAAATTTGTTCACCTTTTTGCAGTCCATTTTCTCACCCTCTTTCACGTTATACATTAAGACATTTCGAGCAGTTTTTAGGGAGATCTTTAGGTGCATCTTCAAGGTTACTTTCAGTAAAGAATTATCATTCAATTCAGCAACTTTGAACTCATATGAACATCACGTTTTTAACATATTCGCACATACATAATTCATAACATTTTAACATGTCAATATCAAGCATCAAACCGTAGCTAATTCATGGCACACACATGCACAAACAAGTTAACGAATTTCACATTTTTGGAACACCTCATTCATTTCTACATAATTCCGAATACACATTCAAACATGTAATCACAACCAGCCCTAAAATCATCTACCAGAAGTCATACCAACGCATACTTCAATTTTTCAAAGGATCTAATGACAGGGCCATGCAACGGGGACAACCTTAGTTTTCGATTGTGAATAGACTGAACCTTAAGGGTCTCTTGGGAAAGGGTCCACGAGGGAATAAAACCCATACCTGAAGTCGTTCAAAGATGTTATTACATGCTGCCAACCCCCCCACTAAGCCGATGTCTCACCACCGAAATCACTAGCACAATCCATCGAGAATTTGGTCTTTGCTTTTTTTCTGTTTTGAAGCTTATTTTGCTTTTGAGTTTGAGCGTTCAAGTTCTTGAGTGTGGATGAAATCTTTATTTTTTTGTGCTGTTCTTTTCTTATACTGGAGAATAATCATGCAAGTGAGGTGAGAGTAGAGAGAGACGTGAGTTAGTGTTAGCTTAGGATTAGGAGATTATGTGGAGACTTAGTCAAATTTGGACTTCTCTTAATTGTTTAAAAATCTGTTTTTTTTCAAAGGCTACGTGAAATGACCACCAAGCCCCTATAAAATCAGGTAATAAACATCAATTAAATCTACCTAAACGTCGCTTCCACCAAGGCTCGAACCCGGGTGAAGCCTCCCTCGCGAAACGGGTCATTCCAGGTAGACCCGACCCAAACCGTTCCTCTAATTTAATTAATTAATTAATTAATTAATTAATTAGTTAGGGTAATTACAATACTGCCCCTAGCTTGGAAAAGACCATTTTACCCCTAGACCCTCCAAACCTAAGATTACCACTTTTAAGTCCGGTTAAACTCATCCGGGTGAATCTCTTCAATTCGGGTGCCCTACATGATTGTTTCTCACCTTGCCTAGCTCAACTAACTCACCAAGTTGGTTGGCTTTGCTAGTGCATAGGTTTTGAGGTCTGGTTCTACGTGCAACAAGCCGTGTGAACCTTTTCTAATCCAGGCATTCTAGGTACGTTTAAGCATTACTTAGCATAATCATTTTCAGATTGTTACATTATCCCCCCCTTAGGAACATTCGTCCTTGAATGACACTTCTAATTATCTCGTACAATACCAGTCATATCATAACATAAGTACCTTACACAGTAAAGTAATATCATCAAAGAATAAAGGAGACAAGGAAAATTAGACTTAAGAGTAAGGAGTCTATCCTCAAGAGCTGAAAAGATGAGGATAACTGGATCTCATATCAGCCTCGGCCTCCCACGTAGCACCCTCAACAAGATGGTTCCTCCACAATACCTTCACTGTGGCAACCTCCTTGTTTCTCAGCCGCTTCACCTGCCGGTCTAAAATCTCAATAGGAACCTCCTCATAGGACAAGTCTTCATCAACCCCCAAACCTTCAACACGCAGAATCGATGCTGGATCACCAAGGCACTTTTTTAACATAGATACATGAAAGACTGGATGAACAGAAGCTAGCTCCGCAGGCAACGCCAACTCATAGGCCACCTCACCCACACGTTGTAAAATCTCCTATGGCCCGACGTACCTCCGACTCAACTTCCCCTTCCTTCCAAACCTCATCACCCCCTTCATGGGTGATATCTTCAAGTATACTTGGTCACCAACATCAAACACTAAGGCTGCTTCCTGTTATCCACATAAGACTTCTGCCGACTGTAAGTAGTAGCCAACCTGTCCCTAATCACCCTGACCTTTTTTAAGGCCTCATGAATGATCTCTTGACCCAAAATGGATGACTCTCCAACCTCGAACCACCCAACTAGAGACCTACACCTCCTACCATACAGTGCCTCAAACGGTGGCATCCCAATACTGGAGTGATAGCTGTTATTATATGAGAACTCTATCAATGGCAGATGGTCGTCCCAACTACCTCTGAAGTCGATCACACACGCCCTCAACATGTTCTCCAATGTCTGAATGGTGCACTCTGCCTGCCCATCTATCTGAGGATGGATGGCAGTACTGAGCTTTACCTGCGTGCCTAAGCTCTTCTGGAAGGATCTCCAGAAATGCGAAGTGAACTAAGCTCCTCTATCTGAAATGATAGATAAAGGAATCCCATGCCACCTCACAATCTGATCAATGTAGAGTGTCGCATAATCCTCGGCCCTGTAAGTAGACTTCACAGGGATAAAGTGGGCAGACTTAGTCATCCTGTCCACAATAACCCATATGGAGTCATGTTGTCTCCTAGTCCTCGGAAGACCAACCACGAAGTCCATGTTAATGGCCTCCCACTTCCAAGTCGAAAACTCAATCATCTGAGTGAGACCACCAGGCTTAAGGTGCTCTACCTTAACCTGCTGACAATTAGGACACTTGGCCCTATACTCAGCAATGTCCTTCTTCATGCCATCCCACTAATAGATCTGCTTCAGGTCATGATACATATTGGTGGAATCTGGATGTATTGAATACCGGGAACCATGGGCCTCTTCAACAATCTTGGTCTGCAAATCATCCACGTTTTGTACACACAGCTATACTGGTACCTAAATATGCTGTCACCTCCCAAAGCAAATGACTCATTCATCTTTATCAGCACTGAGTCCTTCAACTCCATCAATACAGGATCAAGATGCTGACTCTTCATGACCTCAACTACCAAGGATGATTCAGAACAAGGATGAACTGAAACACCCCCGCTAGTAGAAGCCATCAACTGTACACCCAGTCTGGCCAGTCTGTGTACATCCTTCACCAACTTCTTCTTCCTATCATCAACATGGTTCGTACTCCCCATGCTCAACCTGCTCAAAGCATCAGCTACAACATTTGCTTTCCCTGGATGGTAATGGACACTCATATCATAGTCCTTCAATATCTGCAACCATCTCCGCTGACGTAGATTCAACTCTCTCAGTGTGAACATGTACTGGAGACTCTTGTGGTCTGTGAACACATCCACGTGCACTTCGTACAAGTAATGCCTCCATAGCTTCAATGCAAACACCACATTTACCAACTTCAGGTCATGAGTGGGATAATTCTTCTCATGAACATTGAGCTGTCTAGACGCATAGGCTATCACCTTACCACCCTGCATAAGAAAACAACCCAAACCAACCCTAGATGCGTCACAATAAACAGTGTAATTCTCACCACATTTAGGTATGTAACAACCCTAAAAATGAATAAGATAAGAAATGATTAATGTGTCAAGAATGCCTACGATTAAACCAGGGTTCACACGGATTGATGCGCGTAGAACCAGGCCTCGGAACCCTTGATACAGCCAAGCCAACTAACTTGGGAAGTTAGTTGAACTTGGAAAGGTTGGGTCCAACCATGTAGGGCTCTCGAATATGAAGATTTACTCGAAGGAGTCTTTACCGAACTTAAAAAGAAGAAATCTTAGGTTTGAAGGGTCTAGGGGTAAAATGGTCTTTTTCCTGGCTAAGAGTAGTATCGTAATTACCCTAAATATTTAATTAATTATTTAATTAATAAAGTGGAGGGGAATTTGGGGAGAGAGGGCCGAAATTGAGCCCTTGAATTGAAGTCTTGCTCCACCTGGGTTCGAACCTAGGTTGGAGTAATGATTTAATGTGATTTCTTTAATTGGTGAATTAATTTAATAAAATTATTAATTAATGGCTGATTTAAGAAAACGGAAAATCAGATTTTTATTATTAATCATTAATTATTTATTAATTAATGTGTTTATGACTATGTCTCCTAGTTGACTAAGTCTAAACTACTTCACCTCTTTTAACTCTCTCTCACGCTCATCTCTCTCACGTTTCTCCACTCTTTTCACGATTTCTCTCTGCCTAAACAACTACAAGAACAGAAAAATTACTAAAGTTTTTCACACTTGAAGAACTCACACGAAAATATAAGAAAACAAGCTAAGTGAACACGTTAGGCAAAGAGAGGGTTTTTCCGTCGAAAGTTTTGTGTTGAAACTTTGATTGGACGTGAGTTTTGGAGAAGGTTTGGGCAGAAACTTCAAGGTTTGAACGTCAAAGTAAGGTATGGGTTTTCTTCTCTCTTGGTCCCTTTTCCAAGAGACCCCCCTTAAGGCTCATATTATTCATTCGAAAACTAGGATTGTTTCCCCTTTTGCATGACCCTGTCACTAGCTCCCAATGAATCGTAGGTTGGGTATGATTGCTGGTAGATTTAGGTGTATGTTATGTTTTATTGATGAACATGATTATGTTTGTGTACTTGAAATCGTAGGAAAGACAACCATGTATTCGAAAGTTTGTGCAAGTGTGTGCATGTGCAAAAATATTACTGTGAATGTTACTGTGAATGAGGTCTCGAGTTAAGGCTTCAATGTTTGATATTGTTTTGGTTGTCATTTTACGTGCATAAACCTATGTAAATCGTGTTGTTCATTAAAATGAAAGTGGGTCTGATTTGAGTATCAATATTTTGGCTAAACGAATCCATGAAATACACTCCAAAAAGTGTTAAATGATCCATGAATTTTCCTAAGTTTTCAAGTGGAAATATTGGTGAAAATAAGCTAAGAAAATGATTAAGTTTCCAGCAAAAATTATAAGTTTAATTTAGGCTAAAGTATAGAGGAGTAATCTGGAAATTTAATTGAATTTTAAAGGGATGAGGCCACCAGGATTCGAACATGTGACCTCACCCATGTGGTACCTTAAATTCGCAGTAAAAGAAAAGGGGCCAGGGGGATTCGAAATGGGGTATACTGGCTGAGAAAGGAGAGTGCAAAAAATTAAATAAATAAAATGGGAGGCGTGGAATCGAACCCACGACCTCCAGGCAGCGAATGAAGTGAAAGAAAAATTAAAGAAAGTAAATGTGTAGAGTGGGAATCGAACCCACGACCTCAAGGCTGTAAAGGATAAAGGGAGAATTAAAAATAAAATAGAGTGAGGCTGTGGGGGATCGATCCCACAACCTCACTGCCAAACGCATAGCTAAGTCAATTTTTAAATAAAAAAAATAAGGAGGTTGTGGGGGTTCGAACCCACAACCTCACAGTCCCTAGCGAAATAAAGAATAAATAAAGAGAGGTTGTGGGGTTTTGATCCCACAACCTCATGGTCTATGCGAATTGGACAAGAAAGATTTTAAATGAAACAAATAAAAGGGGCTGTGGGTGTTCGATCCCACAACCCTTCGGCCAACTAAGAGTAGAATCCAAGGAGAAAAATAAAGAGAGAATGTTGATGTTGGGGCTCGATCTAGGGTCCCAATGTCATGTGGATTAAAAATAAAATCAAGGAAAAATGTAAGTATTGTCCAAGGGATTCGAACTTGGGTTCCCTTGCCCAAATTTATGTATTGATACATAAATCATACGTGAATTAAATGTTCAAGAATAATGCCACCTACTTAGATAGAAATCGAGATCTTGGCATACATACAAGATAAATAAGTCTTGTACTACATAATCTTAGGAAGATATGAGTCACTTAACGAATTATGAATGAAGCCTCATGGCTTGTTTGTATAGACCCATAAGTCTAGCATACATTTAAAAATAAGTGAACCTAAGATGTATGTAATGTAATGAAGTAACCCTAGGAGGGTTAACTAGGAGTGTAAAATACACTAAATGGCCAAGTGCATTGGCATATGATGAAATGATTATTATGTAATGAAATGATGAAACCCTAGAAGGTTTAAGTAAGAGTGTGAAACACACAAATGGCCAAGTGCATTGGCATATGATGAAATGAACATTCACGTAAAATGGGGTGAGTAATTATGAAGAGCAATTGTGCTAATGTTAATGAATGTGGTGAAAACTTGATATGAGGCTAATGTAAAAGATGAGAACAATCTCAAATGAGCCTAAGTAATTGTTACCAAAACGTACTCACCTATGAGAGTGTAAAGTTAATGAAGAGACCAGTTTCTATGAACATTCTACTGAATGTATTGAGATTAACACACTCAATACTAGTGATGAGATGAGAAATCATCTATTGAGCTATGATGTCCTCATACTAGAAGCCAGCTTCCATGACGTATGAAATAAATGTAATGGAACTTTATACTGAGCACCGATAGACTACCTATTAGCGGTGATGCCTTCTTTCGGGAAGGGCGCGGTTCATGTAACTCTTATGAGATGAGATTGTCCGGCTTGCCGGGTATGGGTCTCCTTATATCTCCTGGTCTTCGAACCTATACTGCCAATATAGGGATCTGGCGGGGTTAAATTCCCATGTACGCTAGCATGTTTTAGGTCACCTAGGCCGGTGATTCCACCTCTTTTAGGTATGGGGGAGACACTGGATTTCATGATGCTCACATGATCTATGTCGGTTAAAGTTAAAGTTCCCAATGAATGAATGAGTCCATCCTCAAATGATGCACATAATGAAATGAACGATACCAAAGGTGTTAGGATAGTATAATCAAGAGGTGAGCTAGACTCAAGTAATGACACTATGTTATTCTTTATCATTGCACAGCAAACCTGATGAAAGTCTTAAACTACATCCTAGGTATAGCTGGTGTTTACACTAGCGTATGAACGAAATGAAATGAAGTAAGTATGAATGAATGAAGTAGACTATGTGTTTGCTAATGAAGACTCCCGAATTGAGGTCCCATATGTTGAGCCCTCATTTTGGAAAGTCTTAATGTCAAGTCCATGATTCCAAGGTCTCATGGAATATGAATGAATGTTATAAAAGATGTTATGTGCTATATTCTATGTGATATGTGTTATGTGTAAGATGTTATGTGCTCTGTACAATATGATAAGTAGGATGATGCATGTTACTCTCATAGCATGACTTTCCTAATCCAAATTTGGAAAGCTCACTGACTTTCCTAATCCAAATTTGGAAAGCTCACTGACTTTCCTAATCCAAATTTGGAAAGTTCACTAACTTTCCTAATCCCAATTTGGCAAGTCCACTGACTTGACTTTCCATAATCATGTTGTTAGAAAAGAGCTATTCTTCCTCATGCATGTCCTTGGTGTGTGCTTGCATATACCCATACTTAGTACAAGTGTGTACTAATCCCATACAACTATATATTTTTAGCTGTAGGCACAGGTGGACGCTAGAGCTTACAGGTTGACGTTGCAGCTATCCGGACGTCGAGCTTTCATCCAGACATGGTAGGCCCTTATGCTTTCGAGGATGTCTACCGTCGTTATCTAGCTTAGATATAGGCTTTAGCTAGTGGAGCATGTTCCAGTAATGTTTCTTTCTATTTTTTATTTCAGACATTGTATTGGTGCCATTTTGGCAATTATACATTTATTACAGTATTGCACTGTTTCTTTCATTTGATTATCTCTATATTAGATGGTTGATTTGTGAACGCCCATGATGTTAAGTTTAAAATGTTTAGCATGAAATAAGAAAACAAAAAGTTCAAATTTTCCGTTATAATTAACCTAGATGAAGTAAGAATGACGTATGTAGGCTTGTTTGCGACCTCTGAGAGGTCAACATCGCCGGTCTCGTCTGGGGTCTAGATTCCGATCGTGACAAAGTTGGTATCAGAGCACTAGGTTAAATTCTGAGAATAATGAGTTCACATCAACCACATTGAGTAGTTTCTAAGTCATGGTAGTGAAGTGCACCTCTATCCTGGATTAGAGACTTCATGATGCGTAGGAAAATTTCCCTTCTTCTGATCTTATCGTGCTTTTCCTAATGTCTGATTTCTTGGTGTTATTAGTGTGTCTAACATCAATCCTTATTGTTTTCAGAGAATGAATACTAGGAGGAGCGTTGGTCAGAAGAGAGGAGGTGCAGCTGCTGGGGGCAATCAGGTTCCACCCCAGGCTACAGTTGAAGGAGTGGCTATGCCGGTTAACCCAGCTGGGTTGACTAATGCAGAGGTGCGGGCATCTCTGGCCCAGATGGCAGAGGCCATCACTATGCAGGCCCAGGCTATGACTGCCCAGGTCAACCGGCAGGATGTTCAGAGAGAGAACCCACCGGTTCATAGCATGACTGACAGATTGAGAGACTTCACAAGGATGAATCCTCCTATTTTCACAGGGTCTAAGACTTCAGAGGACCCCCAGGAGTTTGTGGATGAGGTGCATAAGATTTTGGTGGCTATGGGGGCCACATATATTGAGACGGCTGAGCTGGCTTCTTATCAGCTCAAGAATGTTGCACAGACTTGGTGCAAGATGTGGCAGGATAGCCGAGCTTTGGGCTGAGTTCCAGTCACTTGGGAGCTGTTTAAGACAGCCTTCCTTGAGAGATTCTTTCCCAGGGAGATGAGGGAGGCAAAGTTTGAGGAGTTTATCAACCTTAAGTAGGGATCTATGACAGTCAGGGAGTATTCCCTGAAGTTTGTTAAACTATCCAGGTATGCTATTTTCCTTAGTATCTAACAGCAAGGATGAGATGAGTAATGAAGTTTGTTAAATTATCCAGGTATGCTGCTTCCCTTGTATCTAACAGCAGGGATGAGATGAGCAGGTTCCTCACAGGAATTAATGGAGATCTGGAGGAGGATTGTCGGTCTGCGATGCTCCATGATAATATGGACCTCTCCAGGTTGATGGTGCATGTCAAGCAGGTAGAGGACAGCCGCAAAAAGAGAGGAATTCGTGATGATAGAAGGCCTAAGCCTCAAGATCAGGCAGGTCCCAGCCATGGAGGCCACAGAAATAATTTTGGCGTCCGTGAGCATCCTAAGTTCAAGAATGGGCAGCAGAGTTCCGGGAACTCTATTTATCAGAGGAGTACAGCACCTAGAGGAGGCAGACCTGAGCCCAATAAGGGCAATGGAGGTGAGATGCAGCGTCCCAAAAAGAACTGTGCTAAGTGTGGTCGTGCTCACAGTGGAGAGTGCAGACATGGCACTAATGCCTGCTTCGGTTGCGGTAAGAGTGGACACATGGTTAGAGACTGCCCACAGAACAGAGGTCAGGCTAGAGGTAATGCTCAGCCTAGGACTAATCCACAGGGTGCAGCAGTAGCCGAGCCTCCTAAGAGGAACAGATTCTATGCCCTGAAGGGCAGGGAGGAGCAGGAGAAGTCCGCTGATATGGTCATAGGTATGCTGCAAGTATTATCAACTTCTGTTTATGCTTTACTTGATCTAGGGTCTACACTTTCCTTTGTAACTCCTTTGCTTGCTCTCACTTTTGAGATATTGCCTGAAGTTCTGCATGATCCTATAGTGGTTAGTACACCTTTAGGAGAAAATGTAAGAACTGATAGAGTATACAAGGATTGCCCAATAGTTGTAAGTGGTAAGACTATGTGTGCAGACTTGGTTGAGTTACCCATGCATGATTTTGATGTTATTCTTGGCATGGACTGGCTTCACAGTTGTTATGCTTGTTTGGATTGTCGTATTAGAGTGGTGAGATTTCATTTCCCTGATGAAGATGAGCTAGTCTGGGGAGGTACAACTCGAGTCGTCCAAATCCCTTGATTTCGAACCTTAAGGCCAATAAAATGATGTCAAAGGAGTTATTGTGTCATATTATGATTGTTAATGATTTAGATCATGACATTCCTTCCATAGACTCAGTGCCTGTAGTGAATGAGTTCCTAGATGTATTTCCTGATGATTTGCCTAAAGTCCCTCCCCCTCGAGAGATTGATTTTTGTATCGACTTAGAACCCGATATTAAGCCAATTTCAATTCCTCCCTACAGGATGGCTCCATCTGAACTCAAGGAGTTGAAGCTGCAGTTAAAAGATCTCACTGATAAGGGTTTCATTCAGCCGAGCATATACCCTTGGGGCGCTCCATTGTTGTTTGTGAATTAGAATGATGGAACCCTTAGAATGTGTATCGATTATCGGCAGCTCAACAAAGTCACTATAAAGAATAAGTATCCACTTCCCAGAATAGATGATTTGTTCGATTAGCTCCAAGGGTCTAGTTTCTTCTCTAAGATTGATCTTCGTTCAGGGTATCATCAACTTAGGGTTAAGGATGGAGATATCCCAAAGACAGCCTTTCGTACCTGTTATGCTCATTATGAGTTCTTAGTCATGTCATTTGGACTTACGAATGCACCTGCTGCATTTATGGATCTCATGAACAGGGTCTTCCGTGAATACCTTGACTCTTTCGTCATAGTATTCATTGATGACATTCTCATCTACTCTAGGACCAAGGAAGAGCATGAACAACATTTGACACTTACCTTGCAGGTACTTAGACAACATTAGCTGTACGCCAAATTCAGCAAGTGTGAATTTTGGCTTAGATCAGTGACCTTCCTGGGTCATGTTGTGTCCGATCAGGGCGTGGAGGTGGATCCCAGGAAGACTGAGGCTGTGAAGAATTGGACAAAGCCTCTTACTCCCACTGACATCCGTAGCTTTCTGGGATTGGCTGGTTACTACCGCAGGTTCGTGGAGGGCTTTTCTTCCATTGCTGCCCCACTGATAGCTTTGACTAAGAAGAAAGCCAAGTTTGAATGGACGAATACTTGTGAGAACAGTTTCCACGAGCTCAAGGACAGACTCACTTTAGCCCCGGTGCTTACTTTGCCTGAGTGTGGTGAGAATTACACTATTTATTGTGATGCATCTAGGGTTGGTTTGGGTTGTGTTCTTATGCAGGTTGGTAAGGTGATAGCCTATGCGTCCAGACAGCTCAAGGTTCATGAGAAGAATTATCCCACTCATCACCTGGAGTTAGCAGCTGTGGTGTTTGCACTGAAGCTATGGAGGCACTACTTGTATGGAGTGTGTGTGGATGTGTTCACAAACCACAAGAGTCTCCAGTACGTGTTCACAAAGACGGAGTTGAATCTACGTCAGCGGAGATGGTTGGAGCTGTTGAAGTATTATGACATGAATGTTCACTACCATCCAGGTAAGGCTAATGTTGTAGCTGATACTTTGAGCAGGATTAGCATGGGAAGTACGACCCACATTGAGGATGAGAAGAAGGAGTTGGCAAAGGATGTACACAGACTGGCCACACTGGGTGTGCGATTGGTTCACTGTACTAGTGTGGGTGTTTAAGTTCATCCGAGTTCTGAGGCATCCTTGGTAGTTGAAGTCAAGCAGGTTCAGCATCTATATCCTGTGTTGATGGAGCTGAAGGACTCAGTGTTGATAAAGATGAATGAGTCTTTCGCTTTGGGAGGTGATAGCATACTTAGGTATCAGAACAGGCTGTGTGTACTGATACGCTCAAACTTACTTCTCAAATAAGAAGTAAAGCGGTTGTATCAAGTAAAGAACCCAACTAAAGAGATTGGGGTCGATCCCACGAGGAAAATGGTTCAGACTTAACTTTATTCTGTTAATACTTCTATTTAGTCAATTATTCTCCGAAAACAAATAAATAAAGGGTTTTTTTAATTAATAAAAGCAATTAACTAAATTAAAGTAATCAACTAACAGATTCAAGTATTGAAGTATAATCAAGTGATGAGATTAACTAGGGCTTAAGTGTTCCCCACAGTCTCCTAACTCGGTAATTCTAACTATAACAATTCTTTCCTAATATCTTGCATGCAAAGTGATAAGTTAGGTATCTCTAAATCCTTGGTCCGACATCTAGAGAATTTCACTCCGCACCTTGGTCCGGCTACGTGTGTTGCTTTACTAAACCTTTTCTTTACCTCATATTAAGCATCGTAATCGATATTTGACGAAGTTGTTACTACGTACCAACCAACACGAGCCTATTAGATAGTATACACTAAATCTACGTTGATAATTCTTTTCCTATTATCTACCTCCTTGGTCCGGCAAGTAGCATTAAGGCGAGTTCTAACGTTGGCCATCCGTTAAAAAGACTTCTAAACGAAAGAATTATCAATATATGCAAGACACTATTCAAGAATTGTTATTTTAGCTAGATTTTACTTTGTTATTTACCCATGGTTTCCACAACCCTAGTTATGGAGTTTAGTTACCCATGGTCATAGTCACACAATTCATATTGATAATATAATAATTCATGCACTTACTTTAATGAGAATGAATAAAACCCAGAAATTTACTTGATTAATCCACAAGAACACCAACAATCGATTCTAGAAAAAGTATCTCAAATACCAAAATCAATAGTTCAACACTAAAACAAGAGTACTAAAAAAATATCCAAGAGTCTAACCCCAAAAACGAGGTTTTTCGAACTATTTATAATAAAACAAAACCTAATAAAAGAAGGAATCTAATTAATGAAAATCTTTCCAAAACGCGTCTGAATCGACGGCCCATGTGACGGACCATCGTGGCCATGACGGACCATCGTGGCCTCCGTCGTCCCATACTTAACAAAATCTTCTGCTGCTTTCTTCATCACTTCTCTGTTAGCCTCGACGGACAGGTCTGACGGACCGTTTCAAGCACGACGGTCCGTCGAGGATCTCCATTTCACAACACTTAGAAACTTCTTGGAATTGGGTACTGGAACTACTCTCTGACAACCACAACGAACAAGCAGGACGGACCGTCGTGACTATGACGGTCCGTCATGAACTTCCGTAGTCCCACACTTGGTCAGACTTTCCCATCTTCCATCAGTAGCTACTCTTCTCACTACGATGCCACCTACGGACCGTTATAGTCATGACGGACCATCGTGGGCTCCGTAGGTGGTCAATTATGCAATTTTCTGCCCAAAACCTCCGTGTTATCATTTGGACAGATTTCCTGCAAATAAAGAGAAACCTACATCAAAAATCAATACAAAAAGGCTTTGGACACCCACTAAACTTAAGGAAAAATCATTAAAAGTACCGTGAAACCACGGTACATCAACACCCTCGACTTAAATTCGTTGTTTGTCCTCAAGTGACGCACTATGACTCACTACAAAATCTTTGTACAAGAGTATCCATATTATATCTTTCGCAATCATTTGGCTATCAATCCCGATCATTCTCATTATGTTCATTGATACTATCACTATTAGGCTTGAATTATGTGGATCAGACCATGACACAGACTCACTACGCAATGAAACAAATCCTCTTCAATTTCTCACCAAGGTGCTAATTTTTCCGGTATTGCAACTAGTGTCCTCACTTAAAAATAACATCCTCATTTTTCACACAATGATTTCAGTTTGAGTATAAGAATTACATTTCAACACTCGCTCTCATAACAACTTCACAACTCATTTATACATATTGCAATAAACTTGCCCTTATTTTCACTGCTTTAAGTTTGCCATAACAACTCTTAGGATCACGATAGGACTTTCTTAGCTAGTAACATAGGCTCAGGGTCAGGTAGGGTATATTTAGGTATACTTTAGTGACTTGTTTCCCTCCTTGACATATCGGCTAAGAGTACCACCTTTTTATCGTTTTATTTTGCCCTATTTCTAAATTTTCTTTCACCTAGCTGTTTTCCCTTTCTTCTCCTTATGCGTAAGTGACTTTTTCTTTTTTCCTGTGTTTTATATATATATTTTCAGTCACTTTGGTTTTGTTCTTTCTTCCTCATTATTCTTTCAACCTCACTTTCAGGAGTATTCCTTATAACAGCCACCCTCAACTCATGATTTTGCAATGAGTCAAGGTTCACAATACCAATGGTTAGGTCAGGACCATGACAAGGTTTCTTTCTGCAATAGCCACCCTCAACTTATGCTTTTGGCATAAATTGAGGTGCACATGTCCTATGAGTGACCAGGGACAACACATTGTTCCCAGAGAAGATCAGTTATGGTGAAAAAGAAAGATCTATTTTAAGCTCAATTCATTTGGATCAATAAGGGATTAACTTCATTTGGTTTTCTGTTATTTTTAGTCTCAAGATTAACTATTTCGAACAAGGGCCTATGATCCTTTCCTAATTGTTTTTTTTGGCTTACTTTCAGCAAGACTAACCAGGCAAGTTCTAGCTTAGTATCAATGGTGGATCATTCGAATTTTCATCACACTCACTTGATATGTCGTTACACTACCAGATTATCAGACACCTAGTTCGAGTCTTAGATTCAGGGTCATGCAGTAGTGTATCTCTATGTCATGCTTAGAGCCACACATTTATCAATTACTTTGCCTAGTCATGCATCATTTTCTTTACATCGGGATATCATATCTGTTTTAGACAGCATGCTTCATATTTATACTATGTACACAAGATATAACATGCCGGTTCAACAATAAAAGTAGACAGTCTGTTGGGGAAAAAGAACACAGGCAAGAAAACCCCAAGAGAGGATCGTGAATTGGGGTACTCAGACTTCACCCTAACATTCACTTTCCATTTACCCCACCCCCAACAAAAAAGATATGCAATTGTCCCCAATGCATAAAAGAAACTAAAATAATCGAGCGGTAGGTAAAGCAAACCTGAGGCGCAAAGCGCCGCCGATCAACAAGCAGGTGGGTCCGGTGTCCCGGAACCCACTCCCTCTGTAGTCTAAACACCCTCAGTAGGGTCCTCCGCAGCAACAGCACCATCAGTAATGCCTATCTCTGTCTCCACAACTCTGGAGCTAGACGCACCAGCAGCCAACTCTATAGCCCTCAACGTACGGGCCTCCTCATCAGCAATCGAGGCTCTCCTCGCAGCCTCCATCTCACGGTGCTTCTTCTTCCTCACCCTAGCCTCATCCTCCTCTCGACCCCTGCGCCTCTTGGCATGTTCTCGTGGGGGAGGTGGTGGAACCTCAGAAGTGGCGAATAATGCAACCAACACTGTGTCCTCAGCAGGCTCTACAGAAGGGGCCTCAGACTCAGTCACCCTATCCTCTAGGATTGTATCAAGATCCGCTCGCAAACTCTCAACCGCAGCCTGAAGGGTCGACACATCCACCGAAGGGGCTGGCCGGGCTAGCACCCGCAACTCAAAAGCATCCAATCACTGATGAACCTCCAAGATCTTCCTCTCCGTGTGCTGGGCATGTTACGCTCCATGCGCTCCTCCGCCTCATCAATAGACCTCTGCATCCAAGGCTATATGTGATGCAGAAGTGTGGCCATCTGAGCCTCGAGTTTCTGGACCCTAGCAAGTGGAACCAGAGTGGCGGAAGGAGCTGAGCGAGAGGAGCTCGGGGCAGTGCTACTACACGGGATAGACTCGACCAGGGTAGTGTCAGTGGGTGCAGAAGGAGCCTGGGTAGCCGCTTGGGCATTCTCTACAGTATCCGCCAGGTTCTCACCAAGCGAAGGCACCTCAGGGCGGGGCCTTCTATGCGGAGCCAACTCATTGGTCTCATCTCTGATAAAGCTGATATCAACATTGCCCTGCGGGGTCTTCAGCTGATCTATGTGCCAAATGGGCACACCTGCGGACCTGCAGAAAGAGAAAACCATGCACGGAAATGGGTAAGTAGTGGTGACCTTGAAGGCCCTCTCGTGCATGACCGCCTGCAGAAGCCAAGCAAAGTCAACCTCAAACCCGCTATCATCGCTGCCATCAGAACTGCGCGATCCCATGTGACTATATTATCTGCAGCAGTGGGGGAAAGGCAGTGGCGGACTATCAACCATAAAACTTGGCCGTGAAGGTCAAGTTAGCCTTCTTGATGGCTCCCTTCGGCTCCATAACCCAGTCAGCAGCCTCTACATCAGTAGATAAGTGCTGGGCCATCCACCTCTTGGTGGTCTCTCTCAGTGCTGGCTCACGCAAGAACCGTCCATCTTTAACAAGTTGCCACCGGTAGTCAAACTTGGCGGTGAGAGGGGTCCTGGTAGAATCAACATCCTCGCCGTATAGATACCGGCGGATGGCTGGCAAGGAGATGTCTACCCGCTTGCCGCAGACTCTGATGTGATCTAGTGGGGCGTGTTTGGTGGGGGCAGACCACCTATCAATCTGTGATCGGAGAGTAGCCACATACGAGGCGTAGAACTCTCGGACCAACTCCTCACTATATCAGCCCAAAGAACGAGCCGTCCACTCTAGACGGTGTCTGGTGAAGAGAGTATGGATGTCCGGCATGGTGGGAAGACTCTCTGTAAGGACCCGCCTCTCCAGTGTAAGGGTTCGGGTCATGACTCCCTTATCATTTAGCAGCTTGACGTCAGAATACACTTGGTACTGCCCGTCGACACACCACCGATTGGGCTGGTCGGCAACCGGGGTGGGGACTCCAGTCGGTGAAGCTGGAGTGGAATCAGTACTGTTGGCCTCATCAGACTAGGAAGACTGTGAAGCTATGGCGGGCACAGAGGCTTTTGCAGACCCGGAGACCTCCTCTGACCAAGATACTCCCAAGGACCCTGACGCTCCTTCGTCCTGTGAAGCTAACCCAGAAGGTGTACCGGTCAGTGTGCTCTCCTCATCAGACTGGGAGACAGTGAATACGCCGGATGCCACCTTCTTTGGCATGGCTCTGGTGGCGCGTGCAGGCCGAGCAGGAGTGACAGTGCTTGGGGGTACGTACTCGGGGTCATGCTCATCATCAGAGCCAATGACCAGTCGGGCAGATGAGGCGACGGACTTTGAACGCCCTCGTGCGTAAACTCGATCTTGCTTTGGTGCCATAACTGTTAGTACCTGTAAAGAATAACAATTAGTACCAGCAGAAGCAAACAAGACATGCAAAGACGAAAACAAAAAAAACATATGACCAAAAATATAATGGTATCTCTGTAGTGTCTGTGAAGCACAATTGACGGCCCGTCGTGAGTGTGACGGACCGTCATGGAGGTCCGTCATGAATTACTTAACTGATTTTTTTGGAGACCCTAACAAAGAAAGTATCTGACAGTCGTGACGGTTAAGCAGGACGGACCATCATGGACACGACGGTCCATCGTATAGGTCCGTCATAGGACACTTAGAAAAAGTTTGGAAACACTTAGGAGTAGGGTCTCTGACAACCATGACGGTTGTGCTGGACGGACCGTCGTGGGCACGACGGTCCATGGTATAGGTCCGTCATGGGACACTTAGAAAAAGTTTGGAGACCCTCAGAAAGAAAGTCTCTGACAGCCATGACGGTTAAGCAGGACGGACCGTCGTGGGCACGACTGTCCGTCATATAGGTCCTTCATGGGACACTTAGAAAAAGTTTGGAGACCCTTAGGAGTGGGGTCTCTGACAACCATGACGATTGTGTAGGACGGAACATCGTGGCCACGACGGTCCGTCATATAGGTCCGTCATGGGACACTTAGAAAAAGTTTGGAAACCCTTAGGAGTAGGGTCTCTGACAACCATGACGGTTGTGCAGGACGGACCATCGTGGGCACGACGGTCCATCGTATAGGTCCGTCATGGGACACTTAGAAAAAGTGTGGAGACCCTTAGGAATGGGGTCTCTGACAACCATGATGGTTGTGCAGGACGGACCGTCGTGGGCACGACGGTTCGTCGTATAGGTTTGTCAGTGGACACTTGGAGAGAATAAATCGTGGGTTGACAAACCGTCATGGAGGTCCGTCATGAATTACTTAACTAATTTTTTTGGAGACCCTCAGAAAGAAAGTCTCTAACAGTCATGACGGTTAAGCAAGACGGACCATCGTGGGCATGACGGTTCGTCATATAGGTCCGTCATGGGACACTTAGAAAATGTTTGGAGACCCTTAGGAGTAGGGTCTCTGACAACCATGATGGTTGTGCAGGACGGACCGTCGTGGGCACGATGGTCCGTGGTATAGGTCCGTCATGGGACACTTAGAAAAAGTTTGGAGACCCTTATAAAAAAAGTCTCTGACAGTCATGACGGTTAAGCAGGACGGACCATCGTGGGCACGACGGTCTGTCGTATAGGTCCGTCATGGGACACTTATAAAAAATTTGGAGACCCTTAGGAATGGGGTCTCTGACAACCATGACGGTTGTGCAGGACGAACAATCGTGGGCACGACGGTCCATCGTATAGGTCCGTCATGGGACACTTAGAAAAAGTGTGGAGACCCTTAGGAATGGGGTCTCTGACAACCATGACGGTTGTGCAGGACGGACCGTCGTGGGCACGACGGTTCGTCATATAGGTTTGTCAGTGGACACTTGGAGAGAATAAATCGTGGGTTGACAAACCGTCATGGAGGTCCGTCATGAATTACTTAACTAATTTTTTTGGAGACCCTCAGAAAGAAAGTCTCTGACAGTCATGACGGTTAAGCAAGACGGACCATCGTGGGCATGAAGGTTCGTCATATAGGTCCGTCATGGGACACTTAGAAAATGTTTGGAGACCCTTAGGAGTAGGGTCTCTGACAACCATGACGGTTGTGCAGGACGGACCGTCGTGGGCACGATGGTCCGTGGAATAGGTCCGTCATGGGACACTTAGAAAAAGTTTGGAGACCCTTATAAAAAAAGTCTCTGACAGTCATGACGGTTAAGCAGGACGGACCATCGTGGGCACGACGGTCCGTCGTATAGGTCCGTCATGGGACACTTATAAAAAATTTGGAGACCCTTAGGAATGGGGTCTCTGACAACCATGACGGTTGTGCAGGACGGACAATCGTGGGCACGACGGTCCATCGTATAGGTCCGTCATGGGACACTTAGAAAAAGTGTGGAGACCCTTAGGAATGGGGTCTCTGACAACCATGATGGTTGTGCAGGACGGACCGTCGTGGGCACGATGGTCCGTCGTATAGGTCTGTCAATGGACACTTGGAGAGAATAAATCGTGGGTTGACAAACCGTCATGGAGGTCTGTCATGAATTACTTAACTAATTTTTTTGGAGACCCTCAGAAAGAAAGTCTCTGACAGTCATGACGGTTAAGCAGGATGGACCATCGTGGGCACGACGGTCTGTCGTACAGGTCTGGCATGGGACATTTAGAAAAAGTTTGGAGACTCTTAGGAGTAGGATCTCTGACAACCATGACGGTTGTGCAGGACGGACCGTCGTGGGCACGACGGTCCGTGGTATAGGTCTGTCATGGGACACTTAGAAAAAGTTTGGAGACCCTCAGAAGGAAAGTCTTTGACAATCATGACAATTAAGCAGGACGGACCATCGTGGGCACGACGGTCCATCGTATAGGTCCGTAATGGGACACTTAGAAAAAGTTTGGAGACCCATAGGAGTGGGGTCTCTAACAACCATGATGGTTGTGCAGGACGGACCGTCGTGGGCACGACGGTCCATCATATAGGTCCGTCATGGGACACTTTGAAAAAGTGTGGAGACCCTTAGGAATGGGGTCTCTGACAACCATGACGGTTGTGCAGGACGGACCGTCGACGGTCCGTCGTATAGGTCTGTCGTGGACACTTGGATAGAATAAATCGTGGGTTTATGGGATGGACCCCATGACGGTCCGTCGTGGGTACGATGGTCCGTCGACGGGGTCTTGTTCTGTTATTTAGTGACAGAACTGAGGATGCCACAATCATCCCCTGAGATTCCAAACGAAAGACTCAATATTAACCCACATATTTTGAACCCAAAAACCCAACAAACTAGCAATGCTAAAGTACCAATTTCTCAAGTTTTAGCATGCAACTCGGCGACTAGGAACCTAGGTCAGAACAAGTTACTAAAACAGAATCCCCCCTCTTTGATTCGGATAACCCAATACCCAAATCATTTTTACTTATATGATGGGACTTAAGGCATGGAATGAGGTCTTTAGCATACAAGAGGGGCCAAAAATCAAAGACCCAACATTCAAAAACAAGCCTGTAGAATGTGAAGAAAGTAATGAAATGTAAATGGGTTAGAGATCAGAAGCACATACCTGAGAATTTGAGAAGAGGAAGAACCGGGTGAGGCACACAACTATGAAGATCAGCAAAAGAACCGTGGACTCCGACCAGCAGAATACTTTGAAGAAGCAGGGAGATTGGGGAGGAGGAAGATTTGGGGAATTAGGGAAGGGATGGTGAATCAGGAGTTTGGGAAGAGAATGAGAGTGGGAGGGAGTTGAAAAGAGAGAAAATGTGAGAAGTGATGGAAAAGAAACGGTTGAAATGAAGGTGTGGGAAGTTTAAAAGGTTTAAAACTTTTAATATTCGCCGGTCGGGTCGGGTCGGGTTGTTGGGTATTGATGCGATGAGTCCCCGACGACGGTCTGTCATAGATGTGACGGTCTGTCGTGGGTTCCATCGCGGGTGCCCTAATTAAAAAAAAATAGACAAACTTACCTGGCACGACGAATTCCTGTGACGGTGCGTCGAAAGCATGACGATCCGTCGATGGATCAGTCACTGAGTGTTTCAGACCAATTTCTGCAGATTTTTCTGGTGGTGTGCTACCTGCAAAGTTAATACCCATTAAGCTATTCTCTATGTGTTTGACTGGACACTTAGTGGACACGGACCCTAAACTACGCTCTAGCCAACACTTCTAACAAAACGAAAAACAAAAACAATGCGACTATTACTAGAAAGTCAAAAAAAAAGTATATATATAGTTGGCTTAGAGGATACAAATTGGGTTGCCTCCCAACTAGCGGTTGATTTAACGTCGCGGCACGACTGAGGATACTCGATTACTCAGGCTTCATCAAGATGGTATGCCTCGATCACTTCATTCGCCGATTCAGCATGCCCCAAATAGATTTTGATTCGTTGTCCGTTCACCTTAAATCGCACACCCTCCTTGTTTTCCAACTCAACAGCTCCGCGAGGGAGTAGTTGGGTGATCAATTAAGGGCCAGTCCATTTGGACTTGAGATTGCCCGGAAACAAACGCAACCTAGAATTGAATAAAAGCACCAAATCCCCAACTATAAAATCGCGTTTCTCAATCTTTTGGTCATGGTATTTCTTCATCTTTTATTTGTAGAGGGCTGAACTTTCATAAGCTTTTAGGCGAAATTCATCGAGTTCATTAAACCCATTTAACCTCTGTTCTACAGCTTCATT
This sequence comes from Solanum sitiens, assembly GCA_016801875.1. Classification (NCBI taxonomy): domain Eukaryota; kingdom Viridiplantae; phylum Streptophyta; class Magnoliopsida; order Solanales; family Solanaceae; genus Solanum; species Solanum sitiens. The sequence continues at coordinate 362,882 of JABWTJ010000776.1, read as the reverse complement.
ACAATCTATTTTCAACTTCTTCATAGCCCACATGGCTTTATGCTCTAATTCAATCGGTAGGTGATAAGATTTCCCATATACAAGTTGGTATGGGGACATACATATGGGAGTCTTATATGTTGTTCGGTAGGCCGAAAGAGCATCATCAAGCCTCTTTGACCAATCCGTTCTACTAGCGTTTACCGTTTTCGACAAAATCTGCTTGATCTCCCGATTTGACACCTCAACTTGCCCACTAGCTTGAGGATGGTAAGGAGTGGCCACATTATGGCGAACCCCATATTTTTCCAATAATCCGTTAAACAACTTGTTGCAAAAGTGGGATCCCCCATCACTAATAATTGCCCTTGGGGTACCAAATCGAGAAAATATATTCTTTTTCAAGAACGCGGTGACACTCTTCCCTTCATTATTTGCGAGGGCGACAGCTTCCACCCATTTAGACACATAATCAACCGCTACCAGAATGTATTTCATCCCATGAGAACTCACAAAAGGACACATAAAGTGAATACCCCAAACATCAAATAACTCAATTACAAGAATGGGATTTAAAGGGAGCTCTTACTTTCTTGAAATTCCTCCTTCTCGTTGGCATCTATCACATGCTTTGGTGAACTCATGAGCATCTTGATGAATAGTTGGCCAATAGTAGCCACATAGTAAGATCTTATGAGCGGTTCTGATACCACTATGATGTCCACCAACGGTTGAAGAACAACGGGTGAAGAATGACATCCCTCCAAGACACTCAACATCTCATCTTCTGGCACACAACGCCGAATAAGACCATCGGCACAACTCCTATATAAGTATGGTTCATCCCAAAAGAACTTCTTCACATCGTACATGAACTTTTTCCTTTGATGAAAGGACAAGTCCAGTGGAACAATATCGCTAGCCAGATAATTCGCAAAATCTGTGAACCATGGAATCAAGTCTTGAGAGGCAGCCAATACATGCTCATCGGGGAAGGTATCATCAATCTCAGTCTTATCCCCCAACTCTCTCATTGCTTCATCTTCTAAACGGGACAAGTGATCAGCAACTTGATTCTCGGTCCCTTTTCTATCTCTCACCTCAAAGTCAAATTCTTGCAATAGTAATACCCAACGAATCAACCTCGGTTTCGCATCCTTCTTTGCCATCAAATATCTCAAAGCAGAATGGTCAGTATGCACTATAACTCTAGTACCTAGCAAATAGGAGCAAAATTTTTCAAAATCAAAGACTACTGCAAGGAGCTCTTGCTCAATCACCGTGTAGTTCTTCTGGCCTTCATTGAGGGCTTTACTAACATAGTAAATGGGATGAAGGATTTTGTCCCTTCTTTGTCCCAATACCACACCAAGAGCAACCCCACTAGCATCGCACATCACCTCAAATGGACTGCTCCAATCCGGAGAAATATTGATAGGTGCAGACACTAACTTTTCTTTTAACTCGCCGAATGCTTTAAGACAAGATTCATTAAAATAAAATTTACACTCATTCTCCAGCAGTTTGCACAACGGATGCGCAATTTTTGAAAAATCTTTGATGAACCTCCGATAAAAACCTGCATGCCCAAGAAAGCTTCTCACACCTTTTAAAGAGATAGGTGGGGGAAGTCTCTCTATTACCTCGACTTTAGCTCGATCAACCTCTATACCCTTCTTTGAAATGCGATGACTCAAAACAATACCTTCTTTCACCATGAAGTGACATTTTCCCCAATTTAGTACTAGATTGCAGTCTTCACACCTCTTAAGAACCTCAGATAAATGACTCAAACACCGCTCAAAGGAGTCACCAACCATAGAAAAATCATCCATAAACACCTCAATAGTGTCCTCCACCATATCGGAGAATATCGACATCATACATCTCTGAAATGTGGCGGGTGCATTGCACAACCCAAACGGCATTCTCTTGAAAGCAAAGGTCCCATATGGGCAAGTGAAGGTGGTTTTCTCTTGATCTTCTGGTGCAATAGAAATCTGATTGTACCCCGAATAACCATTAAGAAAATAGTACCACCCTTTTCCGGCAAGTCTATCCAACATCTGATCCATGAAGGGCATAGGAAAATGGTCTTTTTTGGTCCATGCATTTAATTTCCGGTAGTCCATACACACCCTCCATCCAGTCACCGGTCTCATTGGAACAAGTTCATTTTTATCAATGGGGACCACAGTCATTCCCCCTTTCTTAGGTACACATTGAACAAGGCATACCCAACTACTATCAGCGATCGGATATATTACTCCGGCATCCAACCACTTAATAATTTCCTTCTTCACTACCTCTTGCATAGGTGGATTTAAGCGTCTCTGATGCTCAATACTTGGCTTATGATCGGGCATGAGTTGGATTTTATGAGAACAAATACCGGGAGGGATCCCAATAATATTTGCAATAGTCCACCCAATAGCTCTTTTGAGCCTTTTTAACACTTTCACCAAACTCTCAACTTGTTGTACATTCAGATCTGATGCAATGATTACCGGAAAAGTATCACCGTTTCCTAAGAATTCATACCTCAGATGAGGTGGGATAGGTTTTAGTTCTAACTTTGGAGCCTCCTCTATAGATGGTTTTGTGGGTGGAGACTCGCGGTTCTTCATGTCTAACTCATATTTATTTTGTTTAAACCGAACATCACCTCGATCAAGTGCTGCTACCAATGACCCATACTCTTCAATGCAATCGCTATCAAAATTCATGATCACTGCCTCTAGTGCTTCAACACCCAGATGTTCTTCAATTTGTAATTCAGATGACTTTTCAACTCTGTAGGATATGGCAGATACAGATTGGAGCTCACCACTCTACCTTATGGACCTACAAATGTTGAAGGTCACTTCTTCATTGTTCAACCAAAATTTCATTTGCCCCTTTTCCATATCAACTAAGGCTCTACCCGTAGCAAGGAATGGCCTCCCAAAAATAATAGGCACCTCAAAATCGACTTCACAATCAAGAATAACAAAATCGGCTGGAAATATGAACGACTCCACTTTTACTAGCACATCGTGAAGTATCCCAATAAGCCTTTTTACTGTTCAATCGGCCATAAGTAGCCGCATCGCAGTGGGTTTTGGGTCACCCAAACCCAACTTCTTGTAAATCGAGAGGGGCATGAGATTTATGCTTGCCCCAAGATCACATAATGCTTTCGCAAAATATAATAACCCGATTGTACAAGGAATAGTGAAAGCACCCGGATCTTCTTTCTTTTGCACTAGAGATCTTGTAGCAATAGCACTACAGTGCTGCATTCTATCATCATCCTCAAAAGTGACCGATCTTTTCTTTGTAACCAGATCTTTCATGAACTTGGCATAACCGGGCATTTGTTCCAGAGCTTCTACCAAAGGGACATTGATGGAAAGTTGTTTCAACATTGTTATAAAACGCCGGTATTTACCATCCTCGGTATTTTTTACTAATCTTTATGGGAAGGGAGGTGGTGGTCTAGGCATGGGAGTCACCTTTTTGGGTACTTGAACATCTTTATCCGTGTTGTCTTCTAACTAACCACTAACCTCCACCACCTTATCATCATCTCTTATCACCTTTTCTACATCAAACGGCATAGGTGGGTCAATGGTCTGCTTACCACCCCGAGTAATGATTACCATATAGTGTCCATCATTTTTCAGATTTTGGACAGTGTTGCTAGGGAGAGTGTCTGGTTACCGTGTGTTCACAGTTGCAGATAATTGAGCCATTTGCAACTCAAGCTGCTTAATCGAGATTGCATGTGTATCAACTTTCTGCCCAATACCCGCTAAGTCACTCCTTAACTCTTTAGTGTGCTCATCACTAGCATTGAACCTCCTCATCATTTTGTGCGACATATCCTCAACTCGAGCCATACTACCTCCACCATCCCTAGGAGCAACTTCACGATTTTGAGGAGGAACATAGGTCCCACTCCTATCATTTCTGTTACCAAAGTTACCTCGGTTGAAGTTGTTGTCGCGGTTGTAATTCCCTTCTCAGACATAATGACCCTCACGGTTATAATTACCATAGTTCCGACCTTGGTTTCCTTGACCGTGGCGCCAATTCTCCTGATTGGAGCCTTGGGCGTTAGGTCGGAAACCCCCCGTCTGCTCAGCTACCACATAATAATCCTCCTTATAGTTATACTCATCATTCGGCAGTGATGGTTTAGATAAGTAGTTCACCGCATTTACCTTTTCTGAACATCCAGTGACATGTTTTAACACCAACCCAAGCTCAGTTCTTATCTGAGCCATCTCTTCACAAATCTCATCTGTGGCTGGGTTATGTGTGGATTGCACTGCAAAGGTGTTTCTTCCAGTATCTGACTTCCTAGTACTCCATGCCTTATTATTTCGGGAGATTTTCTCCAACTTTTCAGCAATCTCGGCATAAGGACACTCCCCATAATAACCACCCGCTATAGTATCAAACACCGCTTTATTATTATCATCCTGTCCTCGATAGAAGTATTCTTTCAGTGACTCATCATCGATGAGGTGATTGGGGACACTTCTCAAGAATGAAGTGAACCTATCCCAAGAACTGGTAACTGACTCTCCCGGTAGTGCCACAAAGTTGTTCACTCTGTCTTTGTGGTTTAGTTTCTTAGAGACCGGGTAGTAACGTGCTAAGAAAGCATCCCTCAGTTGATTCCAAGTGAAGATTGAGTTATAAGGGAGCTCAGTAAACCAGATAGCAGCCTCTCCCGTCAGTGAAAGAGGAAATACTCTTAGCCCAATTACATCCATATTCAAATCGGGCCTCCCTACACAACTTTTGCACACTGCCCTTACCTTAGCGATGTGGGCATGTGGATCCTCAGAAGGTAGCCCTTAAAACAAACCTCTGGCAGTGAGCATTTGCATTAGACTAATGGTTACCACAAAAGTATGGCCGTGTGGTAGAAGAGGCAAGACAAGTGGCTCGTCAGAGTCTGCGATGTTATCATAACCCTTATAGTACTCTTGAGGGCGTGGAGCGGGGTTTTGTCCCCTTTGTTCATCTTCACCACGATTTTCAGGTAATAACCGACCATGAGCATCAACTGGAGCTGGGATGTCCTAGTTGGGATCATCGTCGTTAATACCCAACTTTCGATTTATATTGCGTAGTGTAAGCTCTAATTCGTGGTCGTATGGAAACAAGGGTTCTCTTCTACTCCGCGTAATTGGCATACACGGAATTTAGACCTGTAAGAGGCAAAAACAACAGATAAAGTAAAATTAGGAAAATATTGACTAAACTTTAGTAATAAGTTTTAAGTTAATCTAAAAGCCACTTTCCCCAGCAGCGGCGCCAAAATTTGATACGCTCAAACTTACTTCTCAAATATGAAGTAAAGCGGTCGTATCAAGTAAAGAACCCAACTAAAGAGGTTGGGGTCGATCCCACGAGGAAAATGGTTTAGACTTAACTTTATTCTATTATTACTTCTCTTTAGTCAATTATTGTCACGACTGGAATCTAGACCCTAGACGAGACCGGCGTCGTTGACCTCTTAGAGGTCGCAAACAAGCCTTCTTACGTCATACTTACTTTACATAGGTTAATTTTAGCGGAAAATTTGAAACTTTTTGTTCTTTAAACATGCTTGCCAAACATTCTTAAAATTGTATAATCGTTCATCATCAACCATCTAACATTAAAGAGATAAACAACTGAAAGAAATAATTCATAAGTCTTAATTGTATAATTGCCAAATGGCCCAAATACAAAGTCTGAATAAAGAGCAGGAAAGAAACGCTAGTGGAACATGCTCCACTAGCTCAACACTAAAACTATGCTAGAATATAAAACAGTAGTATCCTCGAAAGCATGAGGAACTACCAAACTCCGGATGAATGCTGACGTCCGGATAGCTGCAACAATTATCCTGCAACTCTATCGACCACCTGTGCCTGCACCTAAAATAGTATAGATGTATAGGGTTAGTACACACTTGTACTAAGTATGGGTATATGCAAGCACACACCAAGGACATGCATGAGAAAGAATAGCTCTTTCCTAACGACATGATTTTTGGAAGTCAAGTCAGTAGACTTGCCAAATTGAGATTAGGAAAGTTAGTGAACTTTCCAAATTGAGTTAGGAAGGTCATGCCATGAGAGTAACATGCATCATATTAAATATCGTATTGCACACAACACATATCATCTTCATATAGCACATATCATAGCACATAACACATAACACATAGCTTCGTTCGTATCATTCATTCATATGCCATGAGACCTTGGAATCATGGACTTAACATTAAGACTTTCCAAAATGAGGGCTCAACATATGGGACCTCAACTAGGGAGTCTTCATTAGCAAACACAGAGTCTGCTTCATTCATTCATACGTACTTCCTTGCATTTCATTCATAGGCCAGTGTGAACACCAGCTACCTAGGGTGTAGTTTAAGACTTTCATCGGGTTTATTGTGCAATGATCAGAAATAACCTAATGTCATTACCTGATTCTAGCTCACCTCTTGATTATCCTATCCTAACACCTTCGGTATCATTCATTTCTTTATGTGCTTCATTTGAGGCTGGCCTCATTCATTCGTTGGGAACTTTAACTTTAACCGACATAGATCATGTGAGCATCATGAAATCCAGTGTCCCCCACACCGAAAAAGGTGGAATCACCGGCCAAAGTGACCCAATAACATGCTAGCGTACAGGGGAATTTAACCCCGCTAGATCCCTATATTGGCAGTATAGGTTCGATCACCAGGAGATATAAGGTGACCCATACCCGGCAAGCCTGACAGTATCATCTCATGAGAGTTACGTGAACCTCTGCCCTTTTCGAAAGAAGGCATCACCGCTCATAGTTAGTCTATCGGTGCTCAGTATAAAGTTCCATTACATTCAAATCATATGAGAGTGTAAGATAATGAAGAGACCAGTCTCTATGAACACTCTAATGAAAGTATTGATCTTAACACACTTAATACTAATTATGAGATGAGAAATCATCTAATGAGCTATCATGTCCTCATACTAGAAGCCATCTTCCATGACGTATGATATGAATGAAATGTAACTTTATACAGAGCACCGATAGACTAGCTATGAGCGGTGATGCCTTCTTTCGGGAAGGGCGAAGGTTCACGTAACTCTCATGAGATGATACTGTCCGGCTTGCCGGGTAAGGGTATCCATACATCTCCTAGTCTTTGAACCTATACTGCCAATATAGGGATCTGGCGGGGTTAAATTCCCATGTACGCTAGCATGTTATTGGATCACTTTGGCCGGTGATTCCACCTCTTTTTGGTGTGGGGGAGACACTGGATTTCATGATGCTCACATGATCTATGTTGGTTAAAGTTAAAGTTCCCAATGAATGAAAAGCATAATGAAATGAATGGTACCAAAGTTGTTAGGATAGGATAATCAAGAGGTGAGCTAAACTCAAGTAATAACACTAGGTTATTCTTGATCATTGCACAGCACACCCGATGAAAGTCTTAAACTACACCCTAGGTATAGCTGGTGTTCACACTGGCCTATGAATGAAATGAAATGAAGTACGTATGAATTAATGAAGCAGACTCTGTGTTTGCTGATGAAAACTCCCTAGTTGAGGTCTCATATGTTGAGCCCTCATTTTGGAAAGTCATATGTCAAGTCCATGATTCCAAGGTCTCATGGCAAATGAATGAATAATATGAAAGAAGCTATGTGTTACATGTTGTGTGCTATGATATGTGCTATATGAAGATATTATGTGTTGTGTGCAATACGATATTTATAATGATGCATGTTACTCTCATGGCATGACCTTTCCCAACCCAATTTGGAAAGTTCACTAACATTCCTAATCTCAATTTAGCAAGTCCACTGACTTGACTTCCAAAAATCATGTTGTTAGGAAAGAGCTATTCTTTCTCATGCATGTCCGTGGTGTGTGCTTTCATATACCCATACTTAGTACAAGTGTGTACTAACCCTATACATCTATACTATTTTAGGTGCAGGCACAGGTGGGCGATAGAGCTACAGGATCATTGTTGCAGCTATCCGAACGTCAGCATTTATCCGGAGTTTGGTAGGTTCTCATGCTTTCGAGAATGCTACTGTTTTACATTCTAGCTTAGTTTTAGAGTTGAGCTAGTGATCATGTTCCACTAGCATTTCTTTCCTGTTTTTATTCAGACGTTGTATTGGTGCCATTTTGGCAATTATACACTTAATACTTATTGATCTATTTCTTTCAGTTGCTTATCTCTTAATGTTAGATGGTTGATGGTGAACTATTATGAAATGTTATGAATGTTTAACAAATATGTTAAGGAGCAAAAAGTTTCAAATTTTCCACTAAAATTAACATAAGTGAAGTATGAATAACGTAAGTAGGCTTGTCTGCGACCTCTGAGAGGTCAACGACGCCGGTCTCGTCTGGGGTCTAGATTCCAGTGGTGACAAAGTTGGTATCAGAGCACTAGGTTAAATTACAAATATAATAAGTTCACATCAACCACATTGAGTAGTTTCTAAGTCATGGTAGTGAAGTGCACCACTATCTTGAATTAGAGACTGCATGATGCGTACGAAAATTTCCCTTCTTCTTATCTTATCGTGCTTTTGTGAATGTCTAATTTCTTGGTGTTTTGAGCGTATCTAACATCAATTTTTGTTGTTTTCAGAGAATGAACCCTAGGAGGGCTATTGGTTAGAGGAGAGGAAGAGCAGCTGCTGGGGGCAACCGAGTTCCACCCCAGGCTCCAGCTGAAGAAGTGGTTGTGCCAGTTAATCCAACTGGATTGACTGATGCTGAGGTGAGGGCATCTCTGGCCCAGATGACATAGACCATTACTATGCAGGCCCAGGCTATGACTGCCCAGGTCAACCGGCAGGATGTTTAGAGGGAGAACCCACCGGTTCGTAGCATGGCTGACAGGCTGAGGGATTTCACGAGGATGAATCCTCCTATTTTCACAATGTCTAGGACTGCAGAGGATCCTCAGGAGTTTGTGGATGAGGTACATAAGATCCTGGTGGATATGCGGGCCACTGATATTGAGAAGGATGAGCTGGCTTCCTATCAGCTCAAGGATGTTGCACAGACTTGGTGCAAGATGTGGCAAGATAGCCGTGTCTTAGGTGCAGTGCCAGTCACATGGGAGTTGTTCAAGACAGCATTTCTGGAGAGATTCTTCCCCAGGGATATGAGGGAGGCCAAGGTTGAGGAATTCATCAACCTTAAATAAGGCTCTATGACAGTCAGAGAGTATTCCCTGAAGTTTGTTAAGCTGTCAAGGTATGTTATTTTCCCTAGTATTTAATAGCAAGAATGAGGAGAATACTAAGCTTTGTTGAAATCATCCAGGTATGCTACTTCCCTAGTTTCTAACAGCAGGGATGAGATGAGCAGGTTCCTCACAGGAATCAATGGGGACCTGGAGGAGGAGTGTCGATCTGCGATGCTCCATGATAATACGGATCTTTCCAGGTTGATGGTGCATGTCCAGCAGGTAGAGGACAGCCGTAGAAAGAGAGGTGTTCATGATGCTAGGAGGCCTAGGCCTCATGATCAGGCAGGACCCAGTCATTGAGGCCACAGGAACAACTTTGGCGTCCGTGAGCAGCCAAGGTTTAAAAAGGGGCAACAGAGTTCTGGGAATTCTAATCCTCAGAGGAGTGCTACACCTAGAGGAGGCAGACCTGATCCCAAGAAGGGTAATGGAGGTGAGATGCAGCGTCCTAAGAAGAATTATGCTAAGTGTGGCCGAGCTCACAGTGGAGAGTGCAGACAGGGCACTAATGCCTGCTTCGGTTGTGGTAAGAGTGCACACATGGTCAGAGACTGTCCACAGAACAGAGGTCAGGCTGGAGGTAATACTCAGCCTAGGCCTAATCAACAGGGTGCAGCAGCAGCCGAGCCTCCTAAGAGGAACAGGTTCTATGCCCTGAAGGGCAGGGAGGAGCAGGATAAGTCCGCTGATGTGGTCACAGGTATGCTTCAAGTGTTCTCAACTTCTGTTTATGCTTTAGTTGATCCAGGGTCTACACTTTCCTTTGTAACTCCTCCGCTTGCTCTTACTTTTGAGATATTGCTTGAAGTCATGCATGATCCTATAGTGGTTAGTACACCTTTAGGAGAGAATGTAAGAACTGATAGAGTATACAAGGATTTCCCAATAGTTGTGAGTGGTAAAACTATGTGTGCAATCTTGGTTGAGCTACCCATGCATGATTTTGATGTTATTCTTGGCATGGATTGGCTTCACAGTTGTTATGCTTGCTTGGACTGTCATAGTTGAGTGGTGATATTTCGCTTTCCTAATGAAGAAGAGTTAGTCTGGGAGGGGTACAATTCGAGTCGTCCTAACCCCTTGATTTCTAACCTTAAGGCCAATAAAATGATGTCCAAGGGGTTATTGTGTCATGTTGTGAGTGTTAATGATTTAGATAATGACATTCCTTCCATAGACTCAGTACCTGTAGTGAATGAGTTCTTAGATGTGTTTCCTGATAATTTGCCTGGAGTCCCTCCCCTTCGAGAGATTGACTTTGGTATCGATTTAGAACCCGATACTAAACCAATCTCAATTCCTCCTTACAGAATGGATCCAGCTGAACTCAAAGAGTTGAAGCTGTAGTTAAAACATCTCACTGATAAGGGTTTCATTCAGCCGAGCATATCCCCTTGGGGCGCTCCAGTGTTGTTTGTAAAGAAGAAAGATGGAACCCTTAGAATGTGTATCGATTATCGGAAGCTCAACAAATTCACTATAAAGAATAAGTATCCACTCCCCAGAATAGATGATTTGTTTGATCAACTCCAAGGGTCTAGTTTCTTCTCTAAGATTGATCTTCGTTCAGGGTATCATCAACTTAGGATTAGGGATGGATATATCCCAAAGACATCCTTTCGTACCCGCTATGGTCACTATGTGTTTTTAGTCATGTCATTTGGTCTCACAAATGCACCTGCTGCATTTATGGATCTCATGAACAGGGTCTTCCGTGAATACCTTGACTCTTTCGTCATAGTATTCATTGATGACATTCTCATCTACTCTAAGACCAAGGAAGAGCATGAACAACGTTTGAGACTAACCTTGCAGGTACTTAGACAGCATCAGTTGTATGCCAAATTCAGCAAATGTGAATTCTGGCTGAGATCAGTGACCTTCCTGGGTCATGTTGTGTCCGATCAGGGTGTGGAGGTGGATCCCAGGAAGACTGAGGCTGTGAAGAACTGGCCAAAGCCTCTTACTCCCACTGACATCCATAGCTTTTTGGGATTGGCTGGTTACTACCGCAGGTTTGTGGACGGCTTTTCTTCCATTGCTGCCCCATTGACAGCTTTGACTAAGAAGAAAGCCAAGTTTGAATGGACGGAGACTTGTGAGAAGAGTTTCCAGGAGCTCAAGGATAGACTCACTTCAGCCCCGGTGCTTACTTTGCCTAAGTGTGGTGAGAATTACACTATTTATTGTGATGCATCTAGGGTTGGTTTGGGTTGTGTTCTTTTGCAGTTGGTAAGGTGATAGCCTATGCATCCAGATAGCTCAAGGTTCATGAGAAGAATTATCCCACTCATGACCTGGAGTTGGCAGCTGTGGTGTTTGCACTGAAGCTGTGGAGACATTATCTGTATGGAGTACATGTGGATGTGTTCACAGACCATAAGAGTCTCCAGTACGTGTTCACACAGAGGGAGTTGAATCTACATCAGCGGAGATGGTTGGAGCTGTTGAAGGATTATGATATGAATGTGCACTACCATCCAGGTAAGGCTAATGTTATAGCTGATGCTTTGAGCAGGACGAGCATGGGAAGTACAGCCCACGTTGAGGATGAGAAGAAGGAGCTGGTGAAAGATGTACACAGACTGGCCAGACTAGGTGTGCATTTGGTTGACTCCACTAGTGGGGATGTTTCAGTTCATCCTAGTTATGAATCATCCTTGGTAGTTGAAGTCAAGCAGGGTCAGCATCTAAATCCTGTGTTGATGGAGCTGAAGAACTCAGTGCTGATGAAGATGAATGAGTCTTTTGCTTTGGGAGGTGATGGCATACTTAGGTATCAAGACAGTCTGTGTGTGCCAGATAAGGATGATTTGCGGACCAGGATTGTTGCAGAGGCCCATGGTTCCAGATATTCCATACATCCAGGTTCCACCAAGATGTATCATGATCTCAAGCAGATTTATTGGTGGTATGGCATGAAGAAGGACATTGCAGAATATGTGGCCAAGTGTCCTAATTGTCAGCAGGTTAAGGCAGATCATCTTAAGCCTGGTGGTCTGACTCAGATTATTGAGGTTCCAACTTGGAAATGGAAGGCCATTAATATGGACTTCGTTGTTGGGCTTCCGAGGACTAGGAGGCAGCATGACTCTATATGGTTTATTGTGGACAGATTGACTAAGTCTGCCCACTTTATCCCTTTGAAGTCTACTTACAGAGCCGAGGATTATGCAAGACTCTACATTGATGAGATTGTGAGATGGCATGGGATTCCCTTGTCTATTATTTCAGACAGAGGAGCTCAGTTTACTTCTCATTTCTGGAGATCTTTCCAAAAGAGCTTGGGCACGCAGGTGAAGCTTAGCACTGCCTTTCACCCTCAGACAGATAGGCAGGCAGAGCGCACCATACAGACATTGGAGGATATGTTGAGAGCGTGTGTGATTGACTTCAGAGGTATCTGGGATGACCATCTGCCTTTGATAGAGTTTTCGTATAATAATAGCTATCACTCCAGCATTGGGATGGCACCGTTCGAGGCACTGTATGGTAGGAGGTGTAGATCTCCTGTTGGGTGGTTCGAGGTTGGAGAGTCATCCATTTTGGTCCGGAGATCATTCATGAGGCCTTAGAGAAGGTCAGAGTGATTAGGGACAGGTTGCCTACTGCTTATAGTCGGCAGAAGTCATATGCTGATAACAAAAAATGGCCCTTAGAGTTTGATGTTGGTGACCAGGTTTACTTGAAAATATCACCTATGAAAGAGGTGATGAGATTTGCTATAAAAGAGAAGCTGAGTCCGAGGTATGTGGGGCCATTTGAGATCCTACAGCGTGTGGGTGAGGTGGCCTATGAGTTAGCATTGCCTGCGGAGCTAGCTTCTGTTCATCCAGTCTTTCATGTCTCTATGTTGAAGAAGTGCCTAGGTGATCCAGCATCAATCTTACCTGTTGAAGGTTTGGGGGTTGGTGAAGACTTGTCTTATGAGGAGGTACCTGTGGAGATCTTAGACAGACAGGTCAAGCGGCTGAGGAACAATGAGATTGCCACAGTGAAGGTATTGTGGAGAAATCATCTTGTTGAGGGTGCTACGTGGGAGGCTGAGGCCGACATGAGAGCCCACTACCCTCACCTTTTCAGCTCTTGAGGTTAGACATCCTAATCTTAAACCTATGTTTCCTTATCTCTCCGTATTTTCTTGCTATTGATTGACTGGGTATAGTGATTGTATTATAATCTGACTGGCATTACGATGTGAAGTGGTAGTATCATTCGGGGATGAATGTTCCTAAGGGGGGAATAATGTAACAACCCTAAAAATGAATAGGATCAAGACTAAGGGTGTCAAGAATGCTTGCGATTAAACCAAGGTTCACACGGACTGATACACGTAGAACCAGACCTTAGAACCCCTACTACGACCACGTCAACTAACTTGGGGAGTTAGTTGAGCTTGGAAAGGTTTGGACCAACCATGTAAGGCTCTCGAAAACTAAGATTTAATTGAAGGAGTCTTTATCGGACTTAAAAGAAGAAATCTTAAGTTTTGAAGGTCTAGGGGTAAAATGGTCTTTTACCAGGCTAAGGGTAATATTGTAATTACCCTAAATATATAATTAATTAATTATTTAATAAGATGGAGGGGCAATTTTTGGAGAGAGAAGCGAAATTTAACTCTTGGAGTAGAGTCTTGCTCCACCCGGGTTCGAACCTAGGTGGAAGCAATGATTTAAATTACTTTATTTAAGGTTGATAAATTAATTTAATTAATTAATAATTATTAAACTGATTTAATAAAAAGGAAAAAAAATCAGATTTTTATTAAGTTAATTAAAAATCCTATTTTTGACTAAGTCTTAAATTTAGTCTCCTAATCCTAAAACAACACCCTCCCTCACGTTTCTCAACTCTCTCTCTCTCTCACGTTCTCAATCTCTCTAATGTTGTTCTGCAAAACACATCGAAAACCAGAAAAAAATTCATCAAAAGTTCCTCACACTTGAAGAAGTCACAAGAATTTTTAAGTAAAAGACAAAGTAATCAAAACGTCAAGGCTAAGAAAGGTTAATCGAGTAGGGTGTACGTTGAAGTGAATTGAGCGTGGTTTGGAGGAGTTTCTGGGCAGAAGCTCCACGTTTGAATAACGTCTAAAGGTATGGGTTTCTCTCATGGAATTCTTTCTCCAAGACTACTTTCTTTCGAACGCTTTTTAAACTCTTGAAACTAAGGTTGTTCCCCTTCGTATGTCCTTGTCCTTAGCTCCTAAACGAATTTGTAGGATGGGTATATTGTGCTTCTAGATTTTTGCATGATTGGTGTTTTTAAATTAAATATGAATGTGTTTATGTGCGGGAAATCACGATAATGATCCTCAAAATATGACCGGAAAAGTTGATGTATAGGCGTGTATAGGGCAGTGTTTTAGTCACTGTTTTGGGGTGTATAAGTTGTGTATTTATTGTGTATTTTACGTGTATAATGGATGTACAATGTGATGTTCATTATAATGAAGTATAGTGAATTGAATAATCGTCTTATAGCTATCTAAACGTATGAAAACAATGCACCTAAAAATGGTTGGAGAAGGACTAAAATTTCTAGATTTTTGTACCCTCCAAAAGTGTCAAATTCTGGGTTTTTGAAATAAAATAAACTAAGTGAGGTCAATGGGAATCGAACCCAAGACCTCACCTGTGAAAGAAGCTAAAAAAATTTAAACAAAAACGTAAGGGGCTAAGGGGAATCGAACCTTAGCTACAGCTGTCGCGAGAAAGAAAAAGGGAAGTAAAGAAAAATAAGTGGGGGGCTGGGGGAATCGAACTCGCGACCAGCCCTGCCCTCGCGAAAGAAAAGAAAAGAAAAATAAGAGGGGGGCTGGGGGAATCAAACTCGCGACCAGCCCTGCCCTCGCGAAAGGGAAAGAAAAATAAAGGGGGGGCTGGGGGTTCGAACTCGCGACCAACCCCTGCCCTTGCAAAAAGAGTAGAAAAATTAAAGGGGAGGCGTGGGATTCGAACCCACGACCTCCCAGTAAGCGCGAAGGAAAGGTCTTTGTTAAAAGAAAAAAAATAGAGGGGCTGTGGGGGTACGAACCCACCACCTCACAGCCCCCTCAGTGAAATTGAGACAAAAATAAAGGGGGCTGTGGGGGTTCGAAACCACAACCTCCCCATTGCAGTGAATTTTATTAAAATTAAACTTTAAGAGGTTGTGGGGGATCGAACCCCCAACCCTTTGATTAATTAAGAGGGAAATTAAAATAGAAAATTTATCCTTCAATATAAATGTTGAGATTTAATTTAAAGTCTAATGTTATGAATATTAGAAATAAAATTAATGAAAAATATAAATGATATCCAAGTGATTCAAGATTTGGGTTTCCTTGCCCAAAATTCCGTATTGATGCATAAGTCATACGTGAGTAAATTATCCAAAAATAATGTCATCTACTTAGATCAAAAAAATTAAGATCTTGGCATATATACAAGATACATAAGTCTTGTACTACATAATTTTAGGAAAGTAAGAATCACTTAACGAATTAAGAATGAAGCCCATGGCTTGTATGTATAGACACATAAGTCTAACATACGTTCAAAAGTAAGTGAACCTAAGATGTATGTAATGAAATGACGAACCCTAGAAGGGTTAAGTATGAGTGTAAGATACACTAAAAGGCCAAGTGCATTGGCATATGATGAAATGAACATTCACGTAATAAGAGGTGAGTAACTATGAAAAGTAAAGGTGCTAATGATGAAAAATGTGGTGACAACATGATGTGAGGCTAATGTAAATGATGAGAGCAATCTCAAATAAGTCTAAGTAAATGTTACCAAAATGTACTCACCTATGAGAGTGTAAGATAATGAAGAGACCAGTCTCTATGAACACTCTAATGAAAGTATTGAGCTTAACACACTTAATACTAATTATGAGATGAAAAATTATCTAATGAGCTATCATGTCCTCATACTAGAAGCCATCTTCCATGACGTATGAGATGAATGAAATGGAACTTTATACTGAGCACCGATAGACTAGCTATGAGCGGTGATGCCTTTTTTCGGGAAAGGCGAAGGTTCACGTAACTCTAATGAGATGAGACTGTCCGGCTTGCCGGGTATGGGTCTCCATACATCTCCTAGTCTTTGTACCTATACTGCCAATATAGGGATCTGGCGGGGTTAAATTCCCATGTACGGTAGCATGTTATTGGATCAGTTTGGCCGGTGATTCCACCTCTTTTCGGTGTGGGGAGAAATTAGATTTCATGATGCTCACATGATCTATGTCGGTTAAAGTAAAAGTTCCCAAAGAATGAAAAGCATAATGAAATGAATGGTACCAAAGGTGTTAGGATAGGATAATCAAGAGCAGAGCTAAACTCAAGTAATAACACTAGGTTATTCTTGATCATTGCACAACACACCCGATGAAAGTCTTAAACTACACCCTAGGTATAGCTGGTGTTCACACTGGCCTATGAATGAATTGAAATGAAGTACGTATGAATTAATGAAGCAGACTCTGTGTTTGCTAATGAAGACTCCCTAGTTGAGGTCCCATATATTGAGCCCTCATTTTGGAAAGTTATAATGTCAAGTCAATGATTCCAAGGTCTCATGGCAAATGAATGAATAATATGAAAGAAGCTATGTGTTACATGTTGTGTGCTATGATATGTGCTATATGAAGATATTATGTGCTGTGTGCAATACGATATTTATAATGATGTATCTTACTCTCATGGCATGACCTTTACCAACCCAATTTGGAAAGTTCACTAACTTTCCTAATCTCAATTTGGCAAGTCAACTGACTTGACTTCCAAAAATCATGTCGTTAGGAAAGAGTTATTCTTTCTCATGCATGTCCGTGGTGTGTGCTTACATATACCCATACTTAGTACAAGTGTGTACTAACCCTATACATCTATACTATTTTAGGTGCTGGCACATGTGGGCGATAGAGCTACAGGATCATTGTTGCAGCTATCCGGACGACAGCATTCATCCGGAGTTTGGTAGGTCCTCATGCTTTCGAGGATGCTACTGTTTTACATTCTAGCTTAGTTTTATAGTTGAGCTAGTGGAGCATGTTCCACTAGCGTTTCTTTCCTGTTTTTATTCAGACCTTGTATTGGTGCCATTTTGGCAATTATACACTTAATACTTATTGATCTATTTCTTTCAGTTGCTTATCTCTTAATGTTAGATGGTTGATGGTGAACTATTATGAAATGTTATGAATGTTTAACAAATATGTTAAGGAGCAAAAACTTTCAAATTTTCCGCTAAAATTAACCTAAGTGAAGTATGAATAACGTAAGTAGGCTTGTCTGCGACCTTTGAGAGGTCAACAACGCCGGTCTCGTCTGGGGTCTTGATTCCAGTCGTGACATTTCTGCTCAAAACCTCCGCGTTATCATTTGGACAAATTTCCTGCAAATAAAGAGAAACCTACATCAAAAATCAATACAAAAAGGCTTTGTACACCCACTAAACTTAAGGAAAAAGCATTAAAAGTACCGTGAAACCACGGTACATCATGTACCAGATGTGGATGATTTGCGGATCAGGATTGTTGCAGAGGCCCATGGTTCCATATATTCCATACATCCAGGTTCCACCAAGATGTATCATGATCTTAAGCAGATTTATTGGTGGGATGGCATGAAGAAGGACATTGCAGAATATGTGGCCAAGTGTCCTAATTGTCAGCAAGTTAAGGCAGAATATCTTAAGCCTGGCGGTTTTACTCAGATTATTGAGGTTCCGACTTGGAAGTGGGAGGCCATTAATATGGACTTCGTGTTGGTCTTCCAAGGACTAGGAGACAACATGACTCCATATGGGTTATTGTGGACAGGATGACTAAGTCTTCTCACTTTATCCCTGTGAACTCTACTTACAGAGCCGAGGATTATGCAAGACTCTACATAGATGAGATTGTGAGATGGCATGGGATTCCTTTGTCTATCATTTAAGATAGAGGATATCAGTTTACTTCACATTTCTGGAGATCTTTCCAGATGAGCTTGCGCACGCACGTAAAAGCTTAGTACTGCCTTTCATCCTTAGACTGATGGGCAGGCAGAGCGCACCATTCATAGATAATTCATGAGGCCTTAGAGAAGGTCAGAGTTATTAGGGCCAGGTTGGCTACTGCTTACAGTCGGCAGAAGTCATATGCAGATAACAGAAAATGACCCTTAGAGTTTGATGTTGGTGACCAGGTCTATCTGAAGATATCACCTATCAAGAGGGTGATGAGGTTTGGCAGGAAGGGGAAGTTGAGTCCGAGGTATGTTGGGCCATACGAGATCCTACAGTGTGTGGGTGAGGTGGCCTATGAGTTTGCATTGCCTGCGGAGATAGCTTCTGTCCATCCAGTATTTCATGTATCCATGTTAAAGAAGTGCCTAGGTGATCCATCATCGATTGTACCTGTGGAAGGTTTGGGGGTCCATGACCGCACATTTTCATACATTAACATAATCATGTATTCACATTCATGTACCTAAAAAACCAAACCTAGGAACTATCCTATCAAGGCACACACGTGCAATGCATAGACAAGGTCCTATACCCTTGCCCATACTATTAAACCTATCAAGTCATCCTATTTAATGATACATCACATACTTCATAGATACATATACTTTACATGCATAGTAGTAGACATTAGTGCATATGAGAATACCCTTTCATTAGACACGATGAATCCATACTACTTGTAAGCATGCATGAAGTGTGAATGTGAGTACATTGGTCAACATGGTCACCTAATGGCTATCAATAACACATTGACGCAACCACCCTCTTAGGACAACAATGCACGTTCAAACATAGACCACACAACACATAGTAGCATAGGAGACAAGCTAACTTCAATACTTGCATTCAAGACTCCTATTCATAGAGGTACATAGGTAAGGGATAATCAACCATCACAACTCATCAATGGAAGCACCTAAACCTATCCATAAACTAGTTATACACATGCTTATACAATAGTCACATAACCTAGATCACTACTAGAATAGAAGACTAGGCATGAGACTTCACATTGGGTGATCATCACCATCACATATTCATAACACAAATTACCCTTAAGACCATGATCAAATCAAATATATGATAACAATAAAGTAAATACTGCCACCATAAGTGGATCATAACACACAATTCCATACAAGAATTCATCAACTAACAATTCTATAGAAAAGTAGAGTGGAACAGACATTCTTATCAATTCATCAAGGCCATGATCATCACTGATCAATACCAATATTTTATCAACAATTGATATCTAGGACAGTAGCTAAAGGTACACTAACATAATTGAAATCATCCATTAATCATAACAAGATCAAGATCATATCAACTACAATACATCATCAATCCATAGAATGTGAAGGAAAATAGATCAGTCACCAATCCTCCCTTACTTAGATCATCAATGATCAACCTTCATAATTCATCAAAATACAATATAGCACTGTAGCTACAAGTATATATACATAAACAAAATCCTACATTCATGTACTTTAGAGTCGAGATCACAGTGAATACCACATAAGAGGCTGATCTTATCCAAACCTTCAAACCTTGATCTACATGGATCACTCATCCAAAATTCACAATCAATACATATTATAGGCAGTAGATATATGCATTTTAACATAATTTAATCACAATTCAATTTATATAAGATCAAAATCACAAAGCCCATGCATATGCTAAAATGAGAGTTTGAATGGGGCATGAATTCATCATGCAATTGCATTGAAATTCACGTAATAACCAATACATTAACATCAATTCATCTTGAGGAAGCCTTTGAAAACTTTTTGAGAAAGAACTCATGGCTAGATTGGAAGATTGGAGATTTGATCATGGCTTGTAATGAAAACATTGGAAGAAACTCCTTAGAAGAAAGGTTGACCAAGGATGAAGGATTACCATACCTCATTGTAGAATAAAACATCAGAAACTTCATGAATAACCCATGGGAATCCAAGATCCAAGATATTCTTGATCTTCATGTCCAATTGAGGTTTCTAGAGAGGTTTCTTTTTTAGAGGGAAGTGTCTAATTTGAAGAATAAATTGGGAATGGGTATTTCATGTTATAAGTAAACTTAATATACCTAAAATACCCCATAATATACTTCCATAGTAATTTAAGAACGTGAGGTTAATTTCTCATTCACCCCTTTAATGAAATAGTGCGTGCAGCAGATTGCAGGTAGCACCTACGGATGCTAGTCGACGGGGCGTCGATGGATTGACGGTCCGTCCTGGTGCTCCGTCGATGGTGACGAGGCTGTTTCTTGGGGGCTCCTTCTCACACGACTAAGTTTTGAGCTACGCCCACCATCGACGGGGCGTCATCCCATGCACGAGGCGTCGATTGAGCTCGTTGAATGACACTGCCAAGGCAGTGTCTCGACAGCCTTTGGGTCCTCTTTGAGGGCTTTTTGCGGGGCCCTTTGAGAGTTATACCCGGACGTTTCCAATGTAAATATACACATTAACATTTCGAGGACCTTCCATATCAGTTTCACCCAAAAAAACACTCGCAACACCTCCAAACATGCTAGGCACACTCAAGTCAGAGATGCACGTCTCAAGGGATAACTTTCAAACATCTTGGACGTTCTTGGACGTTTGACTTCCAAATGAATTCAAAACAATCGTACATGCTTTAAAACATGTCATGACTCAGATTCTGGAATCCGGATTGCAACCGACGTCGTTGACCTCTCAGAGGTCGCAGACAAGCCTCATCTTTCATTCATCACATTCATCTAGTTAAATTTGCGGAAAATTTAAAACTTTTTATATGTATGAAGTATACATAGACTTCATATAATTATTAACTAGATACAACATATTCTAAGCTCAACATAAGAAAACAACCATCTAACATAAAGAATCAATTCAAAACTAAAGATCAATATATCATAAATAGTTTGCCAAACACGGCCTTATTACAAAGCTTCACAATGAAGGTACGAAAGAAACGCTAGGGACAACATCAACTAGCTATGTCTAAAACTAAGGCTAGACTAAATCTGTAGCATCCTCGAAATCATGAGGACCTACAAATTGGTTGGAGAAACGCTGAAGTCCAAACCGCTGCAAGTGTCATCAATCTATCCTCAGACCTGCACCTTCAAAAATAGTAAATAGTAGGGGGTTAATACACCACTTGTACTAAGTATGGGTGTATGCACACATACACATAAAGCTATGCATGATCAAGGAAAGCTCTTCCTAAGCAATATGTCATTTCTGGAAAGTCTAGTCATTAGACTTTCCTAATTCGTTAGTTGTGAATTGTGGTATGAATATAATGTATTTTAATGCATTCAAAGCACACAATTCATTTTATATATGATTACAAGACATTAGTATCATCAACATAATTTTAGAACAACTCGAGCGAAGATTTAAGATTTTGATCCTCTTAGGCCGAGAGCTCCTCTTTGTACACTTAGATTATTTTTCAGTCTTTTTCTTCTTCTTGTTGTGTAGTTCTATAACTCCTTTAATCCCATGTTTTACTTACAAGTGCAATGATTCATTGTAGTCCCATACCCACAATGAATCAAGTAAGTAATTCAAGAGATTAAGAAATATAACTTAACTACAATTGGGGGCATGAATATATTTATAAGTCAATACTTATTGACTATACTCATTCTTTAGTTGATTGCATAATGTGCATAGTTCTTGGGGAATATCATTAAAACATATGATCTTGCTTAATTTGGGTAAGAATTCTTTATAAGCCAATTTTTATTGGCTAAATACATTAGTTGATTAATTTGGATAAGTATATTTGAATTCATTATTGGCTATGATCATTTTCATAATAAAAGAAGTCATTATAAGCCAATTTTATTTGGCTAACATCTTTTGTCAATTATATAAAGTCATAATAAGCCAATTTATTTGGCTTTATCATTTTCATAACATGAGGATTCATTATTGGCTATGCCCTTTACTTATTGTAAACTTTATTGGACACGATTTGACTATCCTTACAACAAGTTATTCATTACATCAAGTATTCATTACATTTCATAAGTCATTCTCTATTGATTATGCCATTGATTTCATTACTTCCATGTTTTATAATTATACATTTCATATACACAAGACCTTGGAATCGTTGATATAGCATTAATACATCTCAAGTGAGGGCCCAACATATGGGACCTCAACCCGAGGGCCTTCTTTAGAAAACACAGAGTCTACTGCATTCGTTCATTCGTACTTCACATTATTCATTTCATTCATTCGTATGCTGATGTAAACACCATCCATACCTAGGATGAAGTTTAAGACTCTCACCGGGATCATGAAGTGCAATGACCAAGAATGACCTAATGCCATTACTTGAATCTGATTTCACCTCCTGATTGTCTTGCACAAACACCTTCGGTATTGTTCATTTCTTTATCTTTTATACTTTGAGGAACTTCAACTTTAACCGACATAGATCATGTGAGCACATGAAATCCGGTGTCTTCCCCACACCGAAAAGAGGTGGAGTCACTGGCCAAGGTGAAACCAAAACATGCTAGCGTATGTAGGGAATTGAACCCTGCTAGGTCCCTATATTGGCAGTATAGGTTCAAAGACTAGGAGATATAAGGAGACCCATACCCAGTATGCCAGACAGTCTCATCTCATGAGAGTTACGTGAACCTCCGCCCTTCCCGAAGGAAGGCATCACCGCTCATAGCTAGCCTATCGGTGCTCAGTATAAAGTTCCATTACATTCAACTCATACATACATCATAGCTCATTAGATGATTTCTCATCTCATCATTAGTATTAAGTGTGAATTGTCCTTACACTTACATATAGAGTATGATTGAGACTTATTTACTCTTTTGATGACTTGTCATCCTTACTTTACATTGATGAAATGTGAATTGTCCTTACATATCATCCTTACTTTACATTGATGAATGTGAATTGTCCTTACATAGCATCCTTACTTTACATTGATGAATGTGAATTGTCCTTACATATCATCCTTACTTTACATTGATGAATGTGAATTGTCCTTACATATCATCCTTAGGTGTTAATGAGACTAGTCTCACACATTCTAACACCTTCATTCGTGAGTATTCTTTTAACAAATTAGCTTTGGTGTAAGTAAGACTTGTCTCACTTCCTTTAACACCCCATTCTGGTCACTAACTTAATTTAGACCCCTTTTATTATGTTATAACTCACGTTACTTAATTACTT
Organism: Solanum sitiens; assembly: GCA_016801875.1. NCBI lineage: Eukaryota > Viridiplantae > Streptophyta > Magnoliopsida > Solanales > Solanaceae > Solanum > Solanum sitiens. The sequence continues at coordinate 339,417 of JABWTJ010000776.1, read as the reverse complement.
TAGTGTAGTAGATTCATATTATCGTTTATGGACGATGAGCACTTCATTTAATGAGTTTCATGAGTTCATACGTCATTGTTTTAGAGCATGTTGGGAGTTGTCCCAATGAGTGGCATGCCCTTGGTTATGGGTTCATTGAATTAGCTTAGAAGTGCTTATATTATCATTTGATACTCTAACTACATAAGATTGGCATATGATTAGTATTGGGCTCAACTTTTTAATATTAAACTACATAACCATTTTTGTTGGCATGTGCCAATTTTACGTGTGTTCATATTTAATTTAATATGTATGAACCGTTAGCCAATCTTTTTATTACTTAACATAATATTATAGCAATTTACATGCATCAGTTTTAGACAATGTATCCTTAGCCATTTTATTGGCATAAACAATTGGGCATAGATTTCATAACCATATTTGTTGTCATAAGCCAATTTTCATGTTCAACATGCTTAAGTTTTTATACATTATACATTAGCCAATCTTTTAGCTATTTAATATAATATTATAGCCAATTCCCTACAACTTATTTGACAATGTAGTGTCAACCAATTTATTGGCATAAGATTAGTATTGGCATAAGCAATTGGCTATAGGCTTCATAACTTCTTTGTTGGCATAAGCCAAAGTTATATTCATTCATGCTTACATTATTATAACTTTATTCATTAGCCAATTCAATTATGAACCATAACATTATAGCCATTTGCATGCATCCCTTTTGGAAAATGTATTGTTAGCCATTTTATTGGCATAAGCCAACAATTACTCAAATTATGATTTCATGGAGATCTTTTTAGCCAACCTTATAACATAACTTTAGGCATAACGTTTTTAAACATCTTGGAAAGCATCATATTATAATTTGATGAATATATCATCTTTATAACATCATATTAACAGCAAGTGTGCACAACAAACCGTAACATCTTCATACATAACATTTTCGGACATATCGTTAACATAGTATCATTCAATTTATTCACGTAATAACACTTAGCATCAAACAAGTCCAATTAATAGGCTCATTCAATCATTATTTAATCAAAAACCATACACATTAAGATCATCCATCACCACATACCAACAACATGATTTCTAACCTTTTCTGTGAGTTTGAACGTGATTTTTATGTTTAAGAACTGATATTGAATTATAAAACTTAGGTTTAATAAGTTAATTTAATAAACTAATTAACCAATTACCAAAACGCCCCTCCTAAGTTGACTAAATATAGGAGAACATAACACCTAGTCAAATCTAGAAATTGGTATTGACTATGGTTTTGGTCAACATTTTGACTTTATATTAATTAATTAAATCCTTAATTTAATTAATTTAGGTACCTAGGGTAAGTACTAAAGTACCCCTAAGTCATTGGAACCAAAATTAACCCTTTTGGACCATCCTAGGTTAAGTACTAGGATGTTTCTTGAGTTGTACTAGGTTAGTGTAAGAATTTCGTTTTGATCATTTAAACTAATTAATTAAATTGCTAATTTAACTAATTAGGTGACCTAAGGTAATTACTAAAGTACCCTTAAGTCGTTAGGACCATAACCAATCATTTGAACCATCCTAGGTTAGGTACTAGGTTGTCTTTTTCTTGTTTTAACCGAAATCTGGAAATTGCTTTGTGATTTTGGTTTTGCCCCTTTAAATTAATTAATTAAGTTGATAAATTAATTAAGTAAGTAGCCTAGGGTAATTAATAAAGAACCCTTAAGTCGTTAGGATCTTAACTAACTCTTTGGACCATCCTAGGTTACGTACTAGGTTATCCCTTTCTTGTCTTAACCGAAATCTGAAAATTTCCTTTTTAGTTTCGATTTTAGCCCTTTTAAATTAATTAATTAATTTGCCAAATTAATTAATTAGGTAAACTAGGGGAATTACTAAAGTACCCCTAAGTTGTTAGGACCATAACTAACCTTTTGGACCATCCTAGGTTAGGTACTAGGTTGTCTCTTTAACAAGTACTAGGTTAGTGTCAACCCGATTTTGGTCCTAGGTTGTCGGGTGCACTAATTAGTTAATTTCGTTTGGTCCTAGGTTAGTTAGCTATTTATGGCAGTAGGTTAGAGTTTATAATTAGATAGGAAGTTAGTCCCCACATGGAGGGGTCCCTTGTGCACGTTTTTCCCCCCTAACTACCCTAACCGAACTCGGTTAGGGTGGTCCCCTCCTTGGCCACTTCTTCACATGTCTTGCACATGTTCTTGCACATGGGTTGGTTGTACTTTTCTAACTAACTATTATTTATGGTTCATTTGGAAATATTTACTTATTGTCCCAAGGACCCTCACCATGTCCTTGGGCACTGCTTAATTTACATGATCATTTTAAATGGTCATGTGCTATGGTACTAGGCTTGACACTTGGATGCCTAGTACCTAATGAATTGTGTTGAGGATCTATATTCAACGTACTTATTTTTACCTTAGGGTCTTCCTTGCAGGTACATTTCTTGAACAATGAATCTTTGATTGGGTAGGGCAACCCAAAAATGTATTTTGCTTGTTCATATATAGAAAATTGGCTAATATCCCGTAGCCAATTTTTCTGTACTATGCCCAATATTTCTCAATATTGGGCATTGGGGTGCCTATGTACCCCTATTAAGTATTCTTAGAGACTTACTGGGCTCTTAATTAGACATATGATTTTTCCGGAACGTTACAAAACACTTCATTAAGATATTTACAAGCTTATTATGCACATGTGAGTCTCTAGACAACCTAACTCATTATTGGGGGCCTTACAATATCCCCCACTTGGGAACATTTGTCCTCAAATGACACTTGAAACACTTTAATCACAACAAGGACTTCAATGAGTCATAGATCAGCTCACAACATTCATAACATCATCTCATAAACGTCAATAAACCACATTACAAGGAAAACCAACCTCTAAGCCACTTACCACTCAATGCAACACAAGCAAGCACAAACTTTTATTCACTCACTCTCAAAATGCATTAATCGCAAGGCATCACTCATGTTCATAGAAAGAACATTGTAACAACCCTAAAAAAATAGATATGCTAAGTAATGCTTAATGTGCCAAAAATGCCTACGATTAGACCAGGGTTCACACAGAATGATGCGCGTAGAACCAGACCTTGGAACCCTTGGTATAGCCAAGCCAACTAAATTTGGGATTTAGTTGAGCTAGGAAAGGTTGGGACCAACCATGTAGGGCTCTCGAATACAAAGATTTACTCGAAGGAATTTTTACCGGACTTAAAAAGAAGGAATTTTAAGTTTTGAGGGTCTAGGGGTAAAATGGTCTTTTACCAGGCTAAGGGTAATATCATAATTACCCTAAATATATATATATTTAATTATTTAATAATATGGAGGGGCAATTTTGGGAGAGAGAGCCGAATTTGAGCTCTAGGAGTGGAGTCTTGCTCCACCCGGGTTCGAACCTAGGTGGAAGCAATGATTTAACTTATTTTTATTTAAATTGATAAATTAATTTAATTAATTAATAATTATTAGCTGATTTAAGAAAAAGGAAAATCAGATTTTTATTATTAATTATTTATTAATTAACATGTCTTATTTTGACTAAGTCTCAACTAGAGTCCTAATCCTAAGGAACCTCTCTCTCTCTTTCACGTTTCATCCACTTCTCCCATTTTGTTTTTGTTTTCACGTTTTTATGTTAACAAAGCAGCAACAAAAAATTATAAATAACAACAAAACACTTGAAGAACTCATAAGAATTCAAACGACAAAAACAATCCATAAAAGTAAAGCAAAATGTGACATTCTCGACGGGTAAGGTGGGAAATTCTGTGTTGGACGTTGGGTTGGTGGTGATTCTGGGCAGCAACTTTGTGTGTTGAACAACACCAAGAACAGGTATGGGTTTTCTTACTCTTGGTCCCTTTCCCAAGAGACCACTAGGATTCAGTCGATTCTAATCCGAAAACTAGGATTGTTTCCCCGTTTCATGTCCCTGTCACTAGTTCCTATTGATGGTTGTAGGTTGGTATGTCTGCTGGTAGATATTAGGCATGTAATGTGTTTTTTCATGATGAATATGTTCGTGAATGTGTATTTGTAATCGTACAAATGATAACCTATGCTTTCCGAAATATGTGTTTATGTGTGTGCAATGTGTAGTTGTGACTTTGAACACGGATTGAAGTATGAAAATGACTTGTTTTATGGTTGTATTTCACGTGCACAAACTTGTATTAATCGTGATGTTCATATGAAGTATAAAGTGGCTGATTTGAGTGAAAAACTATTAGCTAAATGATTCACGAAATGCCCTAAGAATTAACTCTAAATGTTGATGAAAAGAAGCTGAAAAATGTATCTCAAATTTCCAGCACATTGTTGGTTAATTTCAGCCAAGTAAAGTTCTTTAATAAGCTATGAAAAATGAAGAAAAATAAGTGAGGTAATTGAGGATCGAACCCGTGACCTCACCATGTTAAAAATCAGTGAAATAAGGTGAGAAAAAGGAAATGTGGAGAGTGGGGATTGAACCCCCAACCTATTGAATGGATGAGCAAGTTAGGAGAAAAATAAAGGAAAAAATTAATGTGGAGAGTGGGGATTGAACCCCCAACCTCTTGAATGGATGAGAAAGTTAGGAGAAAAATAAAGGAGAAAAATAAATGAGGAGAGTGGGGATTGAACCCCCAACCTCTTGAATGGATGAGAAAGTTAGGAGAAAAATAAAGGAGAAAAATAAATGAGGAGAGTGGGGATTGAACCCCCAACCTCTTGAATGGATGAGAAAGTTAGGAGAAAAATAAAGGAGAAAAATAAATGAGGAGAGTGGGGATTGAACCCCCAACCTCTTGAATGGATGAGAAAGTTAGGAGAAAAATAAAGGAGAAAAATAAATGAGGAGAGTGGGGATTGAACCCCCAACCTCTTGAATGGATGAGAGAGTTAGGAGAAAAATAAAGGAGAAAATAAATGTGGAGAGTGGGGATTGAACACACAACCGCTTGGATAGGTGAGAAAGTTAAGAGATAAATTAAAATAGAAATAATGAGCTTGTGGGGGATTGAACCCACAACCTCCTTAACTTAAACGAAAAAAAAGAGGAGAAAAAGAAATGAAATATTATGGGGTTGATGGGAATCGAACTAGGGTCTCCCAAATCTGAAAAATGTAATTATCAAGTTTAAAATAAGATTAAGTGTTGTCCACAGGATTCGAAGTAGGATTCCCTTGCCCAAATTCTGTATTCATACATAAGTCATACGTGAATTAAATGTTCAAGAATAATGCCACCTACTTAGATCGAAATCGAGATCTTGGCATACATACAAAATGCATAAGTCTTGTATGACATAATCTTAGGAAGATATGAATCACTTAGACGTATATGAATGAAGCCTCATGGCTTGTATGTATGGACACATAAGTCTAACATACGTTTAAAAGTAAGTGATCCTAAGATGTATGTAATGAAATGATGAAACCCTAGAAGGGTTAAGTATGAGTGTAAATACACTAAATGGCCAAGTGCATTGGCATATGATGAAATGAACATATGATGAAATGAACAATGATATGATGAAATGAACAATGATATGATGAAATGAACAATGAAATGATGAAATGAACAATGAAATGATGAAATGAACAATGATATGATGAAATGAACAATGAAATGATGAAATGAACAATGAAATGATGAAATGAACAATGAAATGATGAAATGAACAATGAAATGATGAAATGAGAAATGAAATGATGACACCCTATAAGGGTTAAGTAAGGGTGTGAAACACACCAAATGGCCAAGTGCATTGGCATATGATGAAATGAACATTTACGTAATAAGAGGTGAATAAGTATGAAAAGCAAAGGTGCTAATGATGATGAAATGTAAATGATGAGAGCAATCTCAAATAAGCCTAAGTAAATGTTACCAATACGTACTCACCTATGAGAGTGTAAGATAATGAAGAGACCAGTCTCTATGAATACTCTAATGAGAGTATTGAGCTTAACACACTCAATACGAATGATGAGATGAGAAATCATCTAATGAGCTATGATGTCCTCATACTAGAAGCCAGCTTCCATGACGTATGAGATGAATGTAATGGAACTTTATACTAAGTACCGATAGACTAGTTATGAGCGGTGATGCCTTCTTTCGAGAAGGGCGGAGGTTCACGTAACTCTCATGAGATGAGACTGTCCGGCTTGCCGGGTATGGGTCTCCTTATATCTCCTAGTCTTCGAACCTATACTGCCAATATAGGGATCTGGCGGGGTTAAATTCCCATGTACGCTAGCATGTTATTGGATCACTTTGGCCGGTGATTCCACCTCTTTTCAGTGTGGGGGAGACACTGGATTTCATGATGCTCACATGATCAATGTCGGTTAAAGTTAAAGTTCCCAATGAATGAATGAGGCCAGCCTCAAATGATGCACACAATGAAATGAATGATACCAAAGGTGTTAGGATAGGATAATCAAAAGGTGAGTTAGATTCAAGTAATGACATTAGGTCATTCTTGGTCATTGCACAACGAACCTAATGAAATTCTTAAACTACATCCTAGGTATAACCGGTGGTTACACTGGACTATGAACGAAATGAAATGAAGTACGTATGAATGAATGAAGCAGACTCTGTGTTTGCTAATGAAGATTACCTAGTTGAGGTCCCATATGTTGAGCCCTCATTTCTGGGATGTCTTAATGTCAAGTCCATGATTCCAAGGTCTCATGGCATATGAATAAATGGTATGAAAGAAGTTATCTGCTACATGTAAAATGTACTGTATGCTATATGATATATGCTATGTGTAAATGTTATGTGCTGTGTGCAAATGTGAAAAGTATGATGATGTATGTTATTCTCTTGGTAGCACTTTCCTAATCCAAATTTAGAAAGCTCACTTACTTTCCTAATCCAAATTTGGAAACTTTCCTAATCTCAATTTGGCAAGTCCACTGACTTGACTTCCAAAAATCATGTTGTTAGGAAAGAGCTATTCTTGCTCATGCATGTCCTTGGTGTGTGCTTGCATATACCCATACTTAGTACAAGTGTGTACTAACCCTATACAAACTCTACTATTTTAGGTGCAGGCACAGGTGGACGGTAGAGCTACAGGATCATCGCTGCAGTTATCCGGACGTCCAGCATTCATCCGGTTTTTGGTAGGTCCTCATGCTTTCGAGGATGCTACTGTTTATGTTCTAGCTTAGTTTAGGAGTTGAGCTAGTGGAGCATGTTCCACTAGCGTTTCTTTCTTATTTTATTCAGACTATGTGTGGATGCCATTTTGGCAATTATACGATTATGTTATTGAACTATTTCTTTCATTTGATTATCTCTTAATGTTTAGATGGTTGATGTTGAACGAATTACGAATGTATTAGAAAAGTTTAGTAAGTAATGTTTAGAAACGAAAAGTTTCAAATTTTCCGCTAAAATTAACCTATGTAAAGTAAGAATGACGTAAGTAGGCTTGTCTGCGACCTCTGAGAGGTCAACGACGCCGGTCTCATCTGGGGTCTAGATTCCAGTCGTGACAAACATCCTTCTCCGAATCATAACATGATCTTTTCACTTCATTTCATTAAGGTCTCATCATGCAACCACATTTAAGTCACACTAGGCAGATTCAACAATACTCAAGAAGCAATTAAGCACTCATACTTCAATCATCATAGACTTGAGTCAAGTAGATCAACAATGGATTCTTATTAGTTAAGACCAATGCCGTGAGGCCATACTCAAACATACAATGCTTAGATATGTTTAGGGAGGAATGTCCTTCTCCTTAAAACACTTACAAGTCTCATGAGTTCACACCTAATCAAGGCACAAAGGTCAATTCATTTAGATGAGGAATTTTCAACCTCTTAAACCAAAGCATGCTCATATTTCCTTCCTAGTGGTATTCAGACCACACACATCACAATTATAGAAAGTCATTTCCCATAGATTTCAATTCCTAGGATAACACTAGCTTCCATAAACATGCATTATTTAGAGAAATTCTTACAATTTATAGGCACACACAAGGACAATAGCTAAACATTCCTTCACTTTGCAAAAGTGAGCCTAAATTCATAGCTTTCAAATCATAAAAGTCACATAATTTTCAAGAGACTCATTGTTTTTCGTTTTAAGGAGACTCAACTTTTTATTAATGGCTTAAAACACCACACATTATAAGTGACATCAACATGCTTCCTACATTAACTCATGAAACTAAATGCGCAACCAACATATCAAAATGCACAATCAACATGAGAAAACCATAATTTGATCAAAATCCTTTTTCATGCAATTTAGAGTCTTCAAAACATTCATATAGTGTCATTAAAGACATACATAACATATGCAGAACATGAAACTCATACTTTCATGCAAGACCCCATCATTAACAAGCTATTTGAAACTCTTTAGTTTAAGCTGAAGTAAGAATAGAAGGACAAGATTGAAACATAAACAACCTTACTACTCACATCACTATCCCCCACTTAGGTTAAACCCATTTAAGAGCAACTTAACCCAACCTCAAGAGGATATTAGCTTATCAACCTTCATTACCATCACTAAAAGTGATTACAAAACCTAAAAGGGAATTACAGTAACTTAACATAGGGACATCCAAGGCATATAAAATCCTACCATCTACAAAATAAGCACACTACCTTTACTTCTAGGACCAAAGCTATACAAAAGACTCCAATCTATGCAAGGAAACTATGAAGTTTCACACATATACAAAGGTCAAGATTTCAACCATTACACATATATAAGGCAACATTGAACTATTAAACATATATATATAGGAAAAATGCATTTTTGGCCATCTACCACACTTCCTAAATAATTTCAAGTCTAACCCATATCATAGGACTATCATCATAAAAAACTGTATAGCAACACACCATTCTAACAAGATACTTATTTTAACCATAACAACTTCCAACATGCTTTAACCATATCATGAAATACATTTCTCACCCTAACATGCCATTTCAAGTAGAGTTCATATAGCCACAACGGGCATCACATCATCAAAGCATAAAAAAAATTCACCTTCACACATATTCATAAAACCATAAAACCAATATAAGCATCAAACTCACCTTTTCTCCCTCAAGCATAGAGATTCCATCTCATCCAATCAATCACATCTAAAAGACCACCGGACAAGAAAACATAAGAGAGAGTTATAGATTTAAGTTCTATGGTACGACATGAAAATAGTGAAGAAGGGAAACTTTATTGTCCTATAGTCTCTCGCTCATAGATGTGTCGCGACTCACTACCGATGATTGAGACTCTACTTGACCTGCCAATATGAAACTTTGGACCCTATGTCACATCCGGGTTTACCCCCTAGACGTAACCGGCGTCGTCGTCCTCTCAGAGGACTAAGACAAGCCTCTTAGCTTCGTCATAGCATTCATCGACTAAAAATCAGTAAGAATAAAAAAAAATTTATCTAAAACTACTCGGAGGTTTACATAGACCTCTACATACACATCATTATATATATCAAGTATACATAGACTTGTTCTTATACGAAGATTACTTAGTCTTCTACTTTTATTTCATACACTTATATATTTAGAAAATAATAGTCATAAAACCATCTCATCTCATAAACCATCTATCGATTACAATAAGTCTTGGGCATAGCCCTACATCAAATGAAAGAAGCCGCATATAGGCTGTCTACTACATCATCTCAAGAGAATAGCAGAGTCAACATAGAATCATAGTAACTACACATCATAAAAGAGAGATATCGGCCACGTCCTCGAGAGAGTGAGGACCTACCACTTGGATGGAAAAATACCCAAGTCTTCCTTCCTAGCAATTTGGATCAAGCTCAACGACCCGAACCTAATATGTTTGGGAAAAGGGAAAGAAAAGGGATTAGTACTCCACATGTACTAAGTATGGAATTTCATATACAATTACCAATCAAATATATTTAAAAAGGGACATTTATGAAAACATAATAGACTCCATATGCAATTAAACCATAGCAAAGCAAAGTATACTAATGATAACTTTCAATAAGTCACAAGTGCAATGATCAAGTAAAATTACCATGTCTCCTACTCAATCAAGTAACCTATCAAGACTACAATTAGCAATTTGCTTACCAACATACTCTTCATATCATAATACGTCCTTCTTCAAGCAAAGACAATAACATTATATTCATAAGCATGTTGTTCAACATACAACCCATTTACATCATACCATCTCTTTACATATATAATATTGACCTCTCAAAGTTCCTATCAAGGCAAACTAGTGCAAGGCGTAGGTAGAGTCCCATACCCCTACCTAAGCTATAGCCAACCTCTCAAGTTACTTTGATTAGCCTATACCTTATTCATTCATTTTAGTTTAGGGAACATTTGCCTTAACCGACATAGACCACATAATCGGATGTGGAATCCGGTGTTATGAAACCTTACACCGATGGAAGGTGGTCTACCGGCCAAAGTAGAACCTAACGTAAACATAGCTATCTAGGTGGATCCACTAGCTAGTATCCTATGGTGGCAACATAGTTCAAGAACTAAGAGATATGTATTCCCTCTATATACCATTCGGTAATGGGGCCTCACCTCATGAGAATTCATGAGTGAATATTTCTCAAGGAAAGTCAACACTTCATGTAGATCTATAGGAGAGTATTCCTCTAAGGGAAGTCAACACCTCTCAATGTCAAGTTCGCTTGGTGCTAAGCTAAGTCCCCATTTTCAGAGAAGCCATTAATCTTTATTAATCTTCTCAATTTAATTAGATAGAAGGGTCAATCCCTTATATATCATCATTATAGCTCAATATGAATTGTATGAGAATTAGTCCTTTCATTAACAATTCAAATAGGTGAAGTTAACCCTCATACATCTCATCATAATAGGGAACATCGTACAACTTCCCTATATTACATTACACCTAGCAACCTCACAACCAACCTAAGCATATCAATTCATGTATCATATCAACTTATCACATCAATCAAAGCATACTTCAACATAACATTATCACTTGATGACAATTAACCATAATTTGAAGTAAAAGCTAGGATCATCAAGACTTACCAATACTCCTCCCTAGTCCATCAATAAAGGACCATACCATTAACCCATAGATCAACCAATCTTAGATCATCACGTCAATGTAATTCAATAATAAATCACAAGAACTAATCAAGGAGAAGCACTATACTATGAAGCAATACTACATCAAAGCTTAATATCATGATCTCAAGGGTATCTTCTTGACTAAGATTCAATATTCAAGAACATAGGTGTGAAGAACTTCAATTCATCATAATAGACCCATAATCAATGCAATAACAATCATTAAAGACCATTTAACTAATTAGGAGATCAATTCTATCAAACTCAACTTAATCCATATCAATTCTACATTTAGGGTTAAGGGTTAGGGGTCATCACCCACAATCTAGATCAAACTACATCAATTAACCATAATCAAGTTACAATTCATGATGATCTATTCAGTCTAACCCAAAGAATACATAATTAACTCAATTCATATGATCACATTCGGATTGGGATGAAACCCATAAGAAACTCAACTTTTTGGAAAAAGCTTTGAAGGAACCCTTTGAGGAAAGAATCTCAAAGGTGAATTAGATCCCATACCTTATGGTTTGATGACGTTTTGATGGTGAATTTTGCGCTAATCCAGCCCCCCAAAGATCTCCCCAAGTTGATCTCCAATGGAGTCTTCCAATAGAGAGAGAAAGTAGAGAGAAGGAAGAGAGTTTTGTTTTTGAGAGAATGATTAGGCTAATGAGGGTTGGGTATTTATAGTAGGGTCTTAATTCACTTAATTAGTCTCTCTTAAACCCCTAATTACCCCTAAGTCAATTAATTAATTAACTAACTAAAACTAACTTTTCCGAAACTGCCACAGACCTTCCACGACGGATCCCCGACGACGGTCCGTCGTGGACGTGACGGACTGACATCCCTCCGTCCTGCACATTTGTCACGTTGGTCGGAGACTTGTGCAGGCGGAGGCTTTCTCCCCAAGCGCATGACGGTTCCACGACGACGGACCGTCGTGGCTGTGACGGACTGGCTTCCCTCCGTCCTGCACATCCGTCACGCTTGTCAGAGACTTGTGCAGGCGGAGGAAAAGTCCAAGCGCTAAGGCTGGCATGACGGAGGCCTCGACGCTCCGTCGCTCCTGTGACGCCCAGTCATGGGGTCCGTCATGCCCTGCTGCTTTAAGGGTCCTCCTCGAGGGTCCTTGTTTGGTCCTTGGGGAGTCGTACCCTGACTTTTCCAACATGATACTATCCCACACATTATTTTACACCTATAGTTACAACCGTTTACCAATTTCCGACTCTTTAACTAGGTTAACTCAAAAGGACACTCTAGCCCTCTTATGAACCTATTTGCCGGACATTTAAGAGTTTCGGTTCCAAACACCACTTCAAAGACTCTAAATATGCCTAATTGGCTAGGAACACTGGTTTAGATTCCTAAGGAGTTCCTTTAAGTCTTATCACATGACCTCGGTATTTTAAAATGTTACATTATCCCCCCCTTAGGAACATTCGTCCCCGAATGGCACCAAACACTCTTAAAATGTGGGAGTAGACTCAAGACTAGCAGCTCAACCAATTCACAATATTTAGTTAGCATGAACTATATTATTTCATAAAAATACTTCAAAACATCAATTTACCATACGTGATCTCAACATTTCCTCATGAGGTTTTTCTCCTTTTCATATAGGCATGAGCTCAATTATTTATCACTCAATTCAAATAGTACAAAGTTCATTTTATCAATATGCTCAATACAATATCAGCAAGGATTTAACCATATCTAAATCACAAAACTTGACTCAAATATGAAAGAAACAAAACAACTTCCAAATTTATCTAAGGTCACCTTAAAGTGACTCCATTTTAGAAGTCTCCAAAACTAGGAGTTTTGCAAAGTTTCACAAAAACAACAGAGATTCACAATGTCTAACGTATTTATATTATTAGAGAGAGATACTAACCTTAAACATCAAAAAGATGAGGATAACGGGTTTTCATGTCGGCCTCCGCCTCCCATGTTGCACCCTCAACTAGGTGGTTCCTCCATAGCACCTTTACGGAAACCACCTCTTTGTTCCTCAACCTTTTCACTTGCCTATCAAGGATTTGAATCGGAACCTCCTCATAAGAGAGGTTATCCTTGACTCCGAGGCCTTCAAGAGGAAGAATAGACTCGGGATTCCCAACACACTTCTTCAACATGGAGACATGGAAAACCGGATGAACCAAATATAGCTCATTGGGTAATCTTAAACGATAGGCAACTTTACCAACCCTTTCCAAAATCTCATAAGGGCCTACATATCGAGGGCTCAACTTTCCTTTCTTGCCAAATCTTACCACTCCTTTCATAGGTGAAATTTTTAAATACACCTTATCACCCTCTTCAAACTCCAAGTCCCTTCTTCTATTATCGGCATAGGACTTTTTTCGACTATAGGCTGTTTGCAACCTATTTCTTATGATATGTACATTCTCCAATGTCTTATAGATTAAGTCGGGACCAAAGATCGATGACTCACCTACTTCAAACCATCCTATAGGAGACCTACACCTTCTTCCATACAAGGCTTCATAGGGAGCCATGGAGATGGACGAATGGAAACTATTATTATATGCAAACTCCACCAACGGCAAATGCTTATCCCAACTCCTTTTAAAATCAATGATGCAAGCTCTAAGCATATCCTCAAGAGTTTGAATCGTGCGTTCCGCTTGACCATCCGTTTGAGGATGGAAGGCGGTACTTAATTTCACTTTAGTACCCAAACCTTTTTGAAACGACTTCCAAAATCTAGATGTGAATTGTGCACCTCTATCCGAAATGATGGATAACGGAATACCATGACGACACACAATCTCATCTATGAAAATCTTCGCATAATCTTCCGCCGAATACGTAGATTTGACGGGGATAAAGTGAGCGGACTTAGTCAATCTATCAACAATCACCCATATAGAATCAAATGACTTTTGAGTCCGAGGCAACCCTACTACGAAATCCATATTAATGTCTTCCCACTTCCAAGTAGGAATTTGGATCTCCTGTAGTAAGCCACCCGGCTTTTGATGTTCCGCCTTCACTTGTTGACAATTCGGACATTTAGCAACAAATTCCGCTATAGCCCTCTTCAAACCTTCCCACCAATATATTTCTCGAAGGTCATGATACATCTTTGTAGATCCGGGATGGATGGAATAGTGGGATCAATGGGCCTCATCAAGGATCCGATCCCTCAATCCATCCACATTAGGAACACACAACCTCCCTTGATACCTCAATACACTGTCTTCTCCTAAGGAAAATGACTCGTTCGTCTTGCCAAGAACCGATTCCTTTAACTCCATCAATAGTTGATCAAGGTGTTGTTTGGACTTCACCTCAACCACCAATGATGACTCGGAGCTATGATGAACCGTGGCACCTCCATTTAGCGAACTCACCAATCGCACTCCCAATCTAGTCAAACGGTGAACATCTTTTACTAGATCTTTCTTGTCTTCTTCGATACGAGACACACTGCCCATAGTCATATGACTTAAAGCATCCGCCACCACATTTGCCTTGCCGGGATGATATAGGGCACTCATATCATAATCTTTCAACAACTCTAACCACCTTCTTTGTCAAAGATTCAAATCTTTTTGGGTAAACACATATTGAAGGCTCTTATGATCAGTGAAAACATCTACACGAACACCATACAAGTAGTGTCTCCATATTTTTAAAGCAAACACCACGGCCGCTAACTCAAGGTCATGAGTCGGATAATTTCTCTCATGCACCTTAAGTTGCCGCGAAGCATAGGCAATCACCTTCCCATTTTGCATAAGCACACACCCCAAACCTACGCGGGATGCATCACAATACACAATGAACCCTTTAGATCCTTCCGGTAAAGTTAATACTGGAGCGGAAGTAAGCCTATCCTTCAATAATTGAAAACTCTCCTCGCATGCCTCTGACCATTCAAACTTTTTACCTTTTTGAGTCAATGAAGTCAAAGGAGATGCAAAGGATGAAAAGCCTTCTACGAACCTTCGATAATAACCCGCTAGACCCAAGAAACTCCTAATGTCAGTTGGGGTCAAGGGTCTAGGTCAGTTTCTTACGCATCTGTCTTCCTTGGGTCTACCTCAACTCCCTCACTAGAGATGATGTGCCAAAGAAATGCCACCGACCTCAGCCAAAATTCGCACTTGCTATACTTGGCGAACAATTTATGTTCCCTAAGGGTTTGCAATACTACCCTTAGATGATCCATGTGGTCAACCTCATTTTTCGAATATACCAAGATATTATCGATAAATACAATAACGAATGAATCAAGGAAATTTCGAAACACCCTGTTCATCAAATCCATAAACGCTGCCGGAGCATTTGTGAGACCAAAGGACATAACCACGAACTCATAATGCCCATATCGAGTCCGAAAAGCTGTCTTTGGAATATCTTCATTTCTCACCCTAAGCTGGTGGTACCCTGACCTCAAATCAATCTTTGAGAAATAACTCGCTCCTTGGAGTTGATCAAATAAATCATCAATCCGAGGAAGAGGATACTTGTTCTTGATGGTAACCTTGTTGAGTTGTCGGTAGTCAATACACATCCTCAAGGACCCATCCTTCTTTTTCACGAACAAGACCGGAGCACCCCATGGAGAAATGCTAGGCCTTATAAAGCCCTTGTCTAGCAAATCTTTAAGTTGTGCCTTCAATTCCTTTAACTCGGCCGGAGCCATTCTATAAGGAGGAATAGAGATAGGATTTGTTTCCGGTAGCAAATCGATACCGAAATCGATTTCCCATTCGGGAGGAATGCCAGGAAGGTCATCAGGAAAGACCTCCGTAAATTCACTCACCACGGGGACTGACTCTATAGGAGGAACTTCGGAATCCACTTCTTGGACTCTCACAATATGGTAGAGACACCCCTTCGAGATCATTTTACACGCCTTTAGGCATGTTATGAAACGACCTCTAGGAAGAGAATTTCCACCCTTCCACTCTATAACGGGTTCATTTGGGAAACAAAACCTCACAATTTTGGTCCTACAATCGATGGAAGCGAAACTAGCATGCAACCAGTCCATACCTAATATGACATCAAAATCAAACATGTCTAGCTCAACTAGATCAATATGAGAAACTCTATGAGGCATTGAAATAGGACAATTTCGATAGACCCTTTTTGCTACCACTGATTCACCAACTGGAGTAGACACCAAAATAGGTTCATGCAAAACATCAGGTAAGGTACTAAACTTCTTAGCTACTAATGGAGTAACGAAAAACAAAGTAGCACCCAGATCAATTAATGCATACACATCAATGGCAAAGATTTGTAACATACCAGTCACCACATCGGGAGAGGCCTCTTGGTCATCTCTCGTACGAAGAGCATAAAAACGGTTCTTTTTGGGAGCATTATTAGAACCACTTGGCTGACCACCTTTTTCTTGTCCCTTAGCATTAGGACAATCTCGAACTCGATGACCACTCTTCCCGCAACCAAAACAAATCCCCGTTCCTATCAAACATTCTCCATAGTGACCATTCCCACACTTAGAACATGTAGGCTTCTCATTAGATGAGCTTCCACCCTTTCCCTTTGTAACTTTTGGTCTAGGGGCTTTAGGATCCCTAGTCTTGGGAAATTTGGATGGTACTTGGTTTGAGAACCTCTTCTTGAATCTAGGTCTGTCTTGAATCCCCAACCTATCTTTAGTAGTTTCATTCTCATAAGACCTCGTTCTTCTTGAGTCCTTATCCTTATCCTTCCTTTTTGCTCTAGCCTCCTCAACCCTTCTTGCATGCACCATGAGACGACCAATATTCATGTTATCATGTAGCACAGCCGATTGACACTCCTCTTGTAAGTCGTCCGAAATACCTGTCACATATCGACTCACTTCGTCTCTAGGGTCGGAGACCAAAGACGGAGCATATTTGGCCAATTGAATAAATTTCAGAGAATACTCATGAACTCATCGTTCCTTGGCGGAGATTGATAAATTCCACCACCTTCGTTTCCCTCATATCTCTAGGGAAGAACCGATCAATAAAGGCCCCTTTGAATAACTCCCACGTCACTAACCCACTTCCAAGTGGCCTGTTGTCCTTCCATTGCGCATACCATATCTGAGCGACATCCTTGAGTTGGTATGAGGCCAACTCGGCATTCTCGCTAGATGACAGCCCCATAGCACACAAAATCTTGTGAACCTCATCAATAAATTCCTGAGGGTCTTCATCAACCTTCGACCAATAAAAGACAGGAGGATTTATTCGTGTGAAATCCCTAAGTCTGGAGGCCATAGTATGTTCATGGACTCTAGGTGCCAAATCCCTATTGGCTTGGGCAGTCATAGCTTGGGCTTGCACTGTTGCGGCTTGAGCTTGAGTAGTCATGGCTTGAGCCATTTGAGCAATAATAGCTCTCATCTGAGCTTCTGTCATCGGTGGAGGATCTGCAGGAACCTGGTCATCAATAGCAACCTCTTCAAGAGGAGGAGCAGGTTCATCGCGAGGAATTCCTGCAGCAGCCATCTCTTCCTCAAGTCTTCGATCCGCATTTCTTCTAGTATTCATCTCCTATAACCAAAACACAAGGTTCAGGCGAAAGCATATCCGACGTACATTCTAGGGGCACGATATGGATTTCCAACAATGAGAATGATTCCTAATCGCCAAATAAGTTCCCATTCATAAGTGTGGCGCGCTTCACAATTATGAATACAAACTTAAATAACGTGGTTGAGAGAGAGACGTTAACATCAAGGATATTCAACATCATGCTCTGATACCAAGTTTGTCACATCCGGGTTTACCCCCTAGACGTAACCGGCGTAGTCGTCCTCTCAGAGGACTAAGACAAGCCTCTTAGCTTCGTCATAGCATTCATCGACTAAATATCAGTAAGAATTAAAAACTTTTTATCTAAAACTACTCGGAGGTTTACATAGACCTCTACATACACATCATTATATATATCAAGTATACATAGACTTGTTCATATACGAACATTACTTAGTCTTCTACTTTTATTTCATACACTTATATATTTAGAAAATAATAGTCATAAAACCATCTCATCTCATAAACCATCTATCGATTACAATAAGTCTTGGGCATAGCCCTACATCAAATGAAAGAAGCCGCATATAGGCTGTCTACTACATCGTCTCAAGAGAATAGCAGAGTCAACATAGAATCATAGTAACTACACATCATAAAAGAGAGATATCGGCCACGTCCTCGAGAGAGTGAGGACCTACCACTTGGATGGCAAAATACCCAAGTCTTCCTTCCTAGCAATTTGGATCAAGCTCAATGACCCGAACCTAAAATGTTTGGGAAAAGAGAAAGAAAAGGGATTAGTACTCCACATGTACTAAGTATGGAATCTCATATACAATTACCAATCAAATATATTTAAAAAGGGACATTTATGAAAACATAATAGACTCCATATGCAATTAAACCATAGCAAAGCAAAGTATACTAATGATAACTTTCAATAAGTCACAAGTGCAATGATCAAGTAAAATTACCATGTCTCCTACTCAATCAAGTAACCTATCAAGACTACAATTAGCAATTTGCTTACCAACATACTCTTCATATCATAATACGTCCTTCTTCAAGCAAAGACAATAACATTATATTCATAAGCATGTTATTCAACATACAACCCATTTATATCATACCATCTCTTTACATATATAATATTGACCTCTCAAAGTTCCTATCAAGGCAAACTAGTGCAAGGCGTAGGTAGAATCCCATACCCCTACCTAAGCTATAGCCAACCTCTCAAGTTACTTTGATTAGCCTATACCTTATTCATTCATTTTAGTTTAGGGAACATTTGCCTTAACTGACATAGACCACATAATCGGATGTGGAATCCGGTGTTATGAAACCTTACACCGATGGAAGGTGGTCTACCGGCCAAAGTAGAACCTAACGTAAACATAGCTATCTAGGTGGATCCACTAGCTAGTATCCTATGGTGGCAACATAGTTCAAGAACTAAGAGATAGGTATTCCCTCTATATACCATTCGGTAATGGGGCCTCACCTCATGAGAATTCATGAGTGAATATTTCTCAAGGAAAGTCAACACTTCATGTAGATCTATAGGTGAGTATTCCTCTAAGGGAAGTCAACACTCTATAAAGAACAAATGGTGAATATTCCTCTAAGGGAAGTCAACACCTCTCAATGTCAAGTTCGCTCGGTGCTAAGCTAAGTCCCCATTTTTAGAGAAGCCATTAATCTTTATTAATCTTCTCAATTTAATTAGATAGAAGGGTCAATCCCTTATATATCATCATTATAGCTCAATATGAATTGTATGAGAATTAGTCCTTTCATTAACAATTCAAATAGGTGAAGTTAACCCTCGTACATCTCATCATAATAGGGCACATCGTACAACTTCCCTATATTACATTACACCTAGCAACCTCACAACCAACCTAAGCATATCAATTCATGTATCATATCAACTTATCACATCAATCAAAGCATACTTCAACATAACATTATCACTTGATGACAATTAACCATAATTTGAAGTAAAGGCTAGGATCATCAAGACTTACCAATACTCCTCCCTAGTCCATCAATAAAGGACCATACCATTAACCCATAGATCAACCAATCTTAGATCATCACGTCAATGTAATTCAATAATAAATCACAAGAACTAATCAAGGAGAAGCACTATACTATGAAGCAATACTACATCAAAGCTTAATATCATGATCTCAAGGGTATCTTCTTGACTAAGATTCAATATTCAAGAACATAGGTGTGAAGAACTTCAATTCATCATAATAGACCCATAATCAATGCAATAACAATCATTAAAGACCATTTAACTAATTAGGAGATCAATTCTATCAAACTCAACTTAATCCATATCAATTCTACATTTAGGGTTAAGGGTTAGGGGTCATCACCCACAATCTAGATCAAACTACATCAATTAACCATAATCAAGTTACAATTCATGATGATCTATTCAGTTTAACCCAAAGAATACATAATTAACTCAATTCATATGATCACATTCGGATTGGGATGAAACCCATAAGAAACTCAACTTTTTGGAAAAAGCTTTGAAGGAACCCTTTGAGGAAAGAATCTCAAAGGTGAATTAGATCCCATACCTTATGGTTTGATGACGTTTTGATGGTGAATTTCGCGCTAATCCAGCCCCCCAAAGATCTCCCCAAGTTGATCTCCAATGGAGTCTTCCAATAGAGAGAGAAAGTAGAGAGAAGGAAGAGAGTTTTGTTTTTGAGAGAATGATTAGGCTAATGAGGGTTGGGTATTTATAGTAGGGTCTTAATTCACTTAATTAGTCTCTCTTAAACCCCTAATTACCCCTAAGTCAATTAATTAATTAACTAACTAAAACTAACTTTTCTGAAACTGCCACAGACCTTCCACGACGGATCCCCGACGACGGTCCATCGTGGACGTGACGGACTGACATCCCTCCGTCCTGCACATTCGTCACGTTGGTCAGAGACTTGTGCAGGCGGAGGCTTTCTCCCCAAGCGCACGACGGTTCCACGACGATGGACCATCGTGGCCGTGACGGACTGGCTTCCCTCCGTCCTGCACATCCGTCACGCTTGTCAGAGACTTGTGAAGGCGGAGGAAAAGTCCAAGCGCTAAGGCTGGCACGACGGAGGCCTCGACGCCCCGTCGCTCCTGTGACGCCCAGTCATAGGGTCCGTCATGCCCTGCTGCTTTAAGGGTCCTCCTCGAGGGTCCTTGTTTGGTCCTTGGGGAGTCGTCCCCCGACTTTTCCAACATGATACTATCCCACACATTATTTTACACCTATAGTTACAACCGTTTACCAATTTACGACTCTTTAACTAGGTTAACTCAAAAGGACACTCTAGCCCTCTTATGAACCTATTTGCCGGTCGTTTAAGAGTTTTGGTTCCAAACACCACTTCAAAGACTCTAAATATGCCTAATTGGCTAGGAACACTGGTTTAGATTCCTAAGGAGTTCCTTTAAGTCTTATCACATGACCTCGATATTTCAAAATGTTACACCCTAAAACCACTTTCATAAACCTCATGCTCTGATACCACATTTTTCACGACCGGAGAGCACCCCCTAAAAGTAACATGGCGTACTTGACCTCTTGGAGGTCTTATACAATCCCATAGTTATCATTCATCGCATTTCAATTGGTAAATTTAGTGGAAAATTTAAAACATTCATACAACATCATATGCGAGAACATCACTTCCAATATATAAAATATCAGAATACATAGTTAAAGACTCAACATCATTAGAGTACATAAGGACACGACCCTTACAACATAATTCATAAGTAAGCTTATTACATAACTTCACAGTAAACAATGACTTAGGAAATCCTTGGACTTAAGGATTCCTTTCTTTGAGCTTGGGAATCACATATCAAGCTTCTCACCATAGAGACATTCCTTAAGCATCCACAACCTACACTTTTTGTAAAAAGGTAGAGAAAAATGGAGTTAGTACAAGAATTCACTATGTATGACAACCATGCAAAAACATGCACTTAAAAAAGACATTTTACTTGAAACCATGCATCATGCCTTTTTTGCGAAAACTTCATAAAACATAGATACAATAATCATTATACTATTTGCATACTTCACCTAGGCATATTTAATGTTTCAACATCATATAAGATCACACATTGCATTTAAGGCATTTTAGGGTCACATTACAGTAACCTCCTCACACGTTACAGTAAGCATTTTTCTCTTTACAGTAAACTTCTTTTCTTTAACTCATTAACCTCCCAAGTAACCCTCTAGTGATACTTGGTGCAGCGAATCACTTTAAGGGCATAAAGAAATCATAAATACATCCTACATAAGCCAGCACATACCAACATAGATGTATAGTACATCATAGACACATTTAATCAAGACTCACAATATCATTACTGCAAGCTTTATTCATTATGCACATATACTAACTTTACTTCACATAGACATTATAAGACCTTATTTTCAATCCCAATCTAAGTCTACAAGTGTAATGCACATGTGAAGCCCAATATCCTCACACATACTTAGTAAACCTATCATGAGACCAGAAGCCGTATCATTCACTTCATAAACTAACATGACAAGCATAGACAACTTCATTATTGCAAAGCAAGACCTTCATCATATAGTGATTAAGACCAACATTATGCATGTAAGTACAAGACCACATCATATAGACTCAAACCATCACAACAAGTAGACAACACTACAGTGTCATGCATAAGCAACATAGACATAGTCACATGCATTAGAACACCTTCCTAGAACTTCCCTCAAGAGCTTCTTATGCAATGTATAGGTTAAGTCCTATAAGTCCTGTACCCCCACCTACACTAAGAAACAACCCTTAGGTAATAATGGAGTAGACACACCTCAGAAGAGGCCACCTTGCAGGAAGTGTGGCAAACTGCATGGAGGAGAGTGTATGATGGTCACTAACGCTTGTTACAGTTGTGGCAAACCGGGTCACATGGTGAAGGATTGTCCGATTAGGAGAAGTCAAGAATAAGGGAAGGAGAGAGTTCAGCCTAATGGTCCAAGTGAAGAGGATCCAAGGAGGCAACTATTCTTCGCACTCAAGTCTAGGGGTGCAAGGAAAGGCACCTCTGGTGATGTCTTGGGTGCGTAGCCTTAATTAGTCTTTCATGTATTTGACTGTGTATGGTGTTTATGCACTAGTATGAGGTTAATATGTTTGAGTCATCATGTTGGTTGCTGATTTGTATGACTTATATGTTGAGTTATGTTGTATGCTTTGATAAGACTAGTTTAGGAAAGAATTCCTAAGTCTATTATTGTGAAGCTACTAGTAGGTTTCAAGGATGTGCACTATCATGTTAATATGTGAATCAGATATTCACCAATGGGGAGTATTGAATTACCTATGTATGCATACATTCTATAGATGACTTACTTATTGTTAGTAAAGAGTAGTGTCATTTGGGATGAATGTTTCTACGGGGGGGATAATGTAACAACCCTAAAAATGGATATGCTAAGTAATGCTTAATGGGTCTAGAATGCCTACGATTAGAACGGGTTCACACGAATTGATGCGCATAGAACCAGACCTCTGAACCCTTGCTACAGCCAAGCCAACTAACTTGGGGAGTTAGTTGAGCTTGGAAAGGTTGGGTCCAACCATGTAAGGCTCTCAAATACGAAGATTTACTCGAAGGAGTCTTTATCGGACTTAAAAAGGGGAAATCTTAGGTTTGGAGGGTCTAGGGGTAAAATAGTCTTTTTCCAGGCTAAGGGTAATATCATAATTATCCTAAATATATAATTAATTATTTAATTATTAAGGTGGAGGGGGAATTTGGGGAGAGAGGGCCGAAATTGGGCTCTTGAAGTGAAGTCTTGCTCCACCCAGGTTCGAACCTAGGTGGAAGCAATGAATTTAAGTGATTTTTATTTAAGCTATTGAATTAATGTAATTAATTAATGATTATTATTCATTAGCTGATTTAAAATAAAATAAAAATCAGATTTTTAATAATTAACTAAACTTTATTTGACTAAGTCCTAAACTAGACTCCTAAGCCTAATATAACTCCCACTCTCTCACGTCTATCTCTCAACTCTCACGCTCAATCTCTCTTATTCTTTCACACGAAAATTCTCTGCCAAAATAACATACAAAAGCAGAAAAATAAACCAAGTTTTTCACACTTGAAGAACTCACACGAATTCACAAGAAAACAAACGTTAATCGCACACTAGGCTAAGGGAGGTTGTCATTCGAGTGGAGTTGATATTGAGGAGGCTTAGGCGTTTTCTTGGGTGAAGTTCTTGGGCAGCAAGTCAAGGGTTTAACGTCAAAAAGGTATGGGTTTTCTTCTCTCTTGGTCCCTTTCCCAAGAGACCCCTTAAGATTCATATTGTTCATCCAAAAACGAGGATTGTTTCCCCTTTTGCATGCCCCTATCACTAGCTCCCTATGAATCGTAGGTTGGGTATGATTGTTGGTAGATGTAGGTGTATGTTATGATTTCGTGATGAATATGATTATGTTTGTGTACTTGAAATCGTATGAAAGACAACCATGTATTCGAAATTATGTGCAAGTGTGTGTGTGCAAGTATGTTACAGTGAATGGGGTTTTCTGTGTATTGCTCCAAAAAGTTTAATGTATTATGGTTGTATTTTTACGTTTATAAAGTGAGGTATGTCGTGATGTTCATATGAAATGTTATGTGGCTGGATTGAGTGATAAATTCTTGGCTAAACGAATCCATGAAAATGCACCTAAAACATTATAAATGAACCATGAAATTTCCCTAAGAACTAATGTATAATTTGATGAAAAATGTGTAGAAAAATCGTGGAATAAATTTCCAGAACCTGGAAATATGCTTTAGAAAGAATCTGGAAATTTTGGACGTCAAAAAAAATTAAAAAAAATAAGTGAGGTCTGCAGGGATCGAACACAGGACCTCACTAAAGCTTACCTAACAAATAAAGAAAAAAAAAGGTGTTAGGCGGGGCTCGAACTGGGGCAGTGGTCAGCAAATTTCGCCAGGGCAAAAAGGAATAAAATGAAATGTTGTTGTGGGGTTTCGATCCCACAACACGGAAGACCCTTGTTAAAAAAAATATGGGGAATCGATCACACGCCCCTCAACACCTGCAGTAATTAAATTTAAAAAAAACGGGTTTGTGGGGGATAGATCCCACAACCCCTTGGTCAGTAGCGAATTAGGAGCATAGGAGAAGGATAAAAAAATTCATTAAAAACTATGGGGTCGTGGGAAATCGATCCCACGCCCCTCAGTAAGCTGTAGCAATGTTCAAGGAGAAAGGAAAAATGAAAATAAAAGAATTGGGAGGCGTGGGAATTGAAACCATGACCTGTAGGTAGACTGCGAAATTAGAGAAAAATAAAGAGAGGCTGTGGGGGTTTGATCCCACAACCTCATGGTCTATGCGAATTGGATAAGAAGAATTAAATGAAAAAAATAAAATGGGTTGTGGGGGTTCGATCCCACAACCCTTCGGCCAAATAAGAGGAGAATCCAAGGAGAAAAATAAAAGAGAGAATGTTGATGTTGGGGGATCGATCTAGGGTCCCAATGTCATGTGGATTAAAAATAAAATCAAGGAAAAATGTAAGTATTGTCCAAGGGATTCGAACTTGGGGGTTCCCTTGCCCAAATTTTCGTATTGATACATAAAGCATACGTGAATTAAATGTTCAAGAATAATGCCACCTACTTAGATCGAAATCGAGAACTTGGCATACATACAAGATGCATAAGTCTTGTACTACATACTCTTAGGAAGATATGAGTCACTTAACGAACTATGAATGAAGCCTCATGGATTGTATGTAATAGACCCATATGTCTAGCATACGTTTAAAAATAAGTGAACCTAAGATGTATGTAATGAAATGATGTAACCCTAGAAGGGTTAAGTACGAGTGTGAAATACACTAAATGGCCAAGAGCATTGGCATACGATGAAATGATTATTATGTATTGAAACGATGAAACCCTAGAAGGGTTAAGTAAGAGTGTGAAACACACAAATGGCCAAGTGCATTGGCATATGATGAAATGAACATTCACGTAAAAAGGGGTGAGTAATTATGAAGAGTAAATGTGCTAATGTTAATGAATGTGGTGACAACATAATATGAGGCTAATGTAAAAGATGAGAACAATCTCAAATGAGCCTAAGTAAATGTTACCAAAACGTACTCACCTATGAGATTGTAAGTTAATAAAGAGACCAGTCTCTATGAACACTCTAATGAAAGTATTGAGATTAACACACTTAATACTAATGATGAGATTAGAAATCATATATTGAGCTATGATGTCCTCATACTAGAAGCCAACTTCCATGACCTATGAGTTGAATGTAATGGAACTTTATACTGAGCACCGATAGACTAGTTATGAGCGGTGATGCCTTCTTTCGGAAAGGGCGGAGGTTCACGTAACTCTCATGAGATGAGACTGTCCGGCTTGCCGGGTATGGGTCTCCTTATATCTCCTGGTCTTCGAACCTATACTGCCAATATAGGGATCTGGCGGGGTTAAATTCCCATGTACGCTAGCATGTTTAGGGTCACTTTGGCTGGTGATTCCACCTCTTTTTGGTGTGTGGGAGATACTGGATTTCATGATGCTCACATGATCTATGTTGGTTAAAGTTAAAGTTTTCAATGAATGAATGAGGCCAGCCTCAAATGATGCACATAATGAAATGAATGATACTGAAGGTGTTAGGATAGGATAATCAAGAGGTGAGCTAGACTCAAGTAATGACACTAGGTTATTCTTGATCATTGCACAGCAAACCCGATGAAAGTCTTAAACTACATCCTAGGTATAACTGGTGTTCACACTAGCCTATGAACGAAATGAAATGAAGTACGTATGAATGAATGAAGCAGACACTATGTTTGCTAATGAAGACTCCCTAGTTGAGGTCCCATATGTTGAGCCCTCTTTTTGGGAAGTCTTAATGTGAAGTTTATGATTCCAAGGTCTCATGGCATATGAATGAATGTTATAAAAGATGTTATGTGCTATATGCAATATGATATGTGCTATGTGTAAGATGTTATGTGTTGTGTGCAATATGATAAGTATGATGATGCATGTTACTCTCATGGCATGACTTTCCTAATCCAAATTTGGAAAGCTCACTGACTTTCCTAATCCAAATTTGGAAAGCTCACTGACTTTCCTAATCAAAATTTGGAAAGTTCACTAACTTTCCTAATCCCATTTTGGCAAGTCCACTGACTTGACTTTCCATAATCATGTTTTTAGGAAAGAGCTATTCTTACTCATGCATGTCCTTGGTGTGTGCTTGCATATAACCATACTTAGTACAAGTGTGTACTAATCCCATACAACTCTATATTTTTAGGTGCAGGCACAGGTGGACGCTAGAGCTTACAGGTTGACGTTGCAGCTATCCGAACGTGGAGCTTTCATCTGGACTTGGTATGCCCTCATGCTTTCGAAGATGTCTACCGTTATTATCTAGCTTAGATGTAGGCTTTAACTAGTGGAGCATATTCCACTAGTGTTTCTTTCAACTTTCATTTCAGATTTTGTATTGGTGCCATTTTGGCAAAAATACGTTTAATGCAATTATGAACTGTTTCTTTCATTTGATTATCTCTATATTAGATGGTTGATTTGTGAACGCCTATGATGTTAAGTTTAAAATGTTTAGCATGAAATAAGAAGACAAAAAGTTCAAATTTTCCGCTAAAATTAACCTAGATTAAGTAAGAGTGACGTATGTAGGCTTTTCTGCGACCTCTGAGAGGTCAACGACGCCGGTCTCGTCTGGGGTCTAGATTTCGGTCGTGACACATGTATAGAACTGTCAAATCCAGGGAGCACCCCTAAAACTTAATCGGCGTCGGCGTCCTCTTTGAGGACTAAGACTAGCCTCTTAGCAATCGTCATAACATTCATAGGTCAAAAATACCGAAATTTAAAATATTTTACCACTTCTACATTGATATTTACATAGACCTATACATACACATATATTTAGTCGTATTGAGTATACATAGACCCTTCGTCTTAGAAGATTAAATAGTCTTTTACTTTTATTGCACATACATTTATATACACAATATCGAACATATCCTCAGGATTGTTCATCTCATAACCATCTAAAACGTTCATAGCAATTTGGGCATAGCCCTACATCAATGTAAAGAGGCCACATATAGGATTATACAAATCATACTCAAATGAAAATAGAAGGAAGATAAGAGTCTTAGAACTAAATAACTCCATAATCTAGATATTGGCATCGCCCTCGGAAAGTGAGGACCTACCCACTTGGATGGTAGAGAATATCCAAGTCTTGTTCAAGTCGTCTTGAATGAGCATTCAACGATCGGAACCTAAAATATTTGGGAAAAGGGAGAAAATGGGGTTAGTACACCACTTGTACTTAGTATGAGACCATATGCACATATATTATTAAATCATGATAAAAAGGACATTTAGTTAAATCATGTCATTTTACCTTTTTAAAGTGTTATGAACAATCAATCAAACCATACCAATCATTAAGACATGTTCAACAAGTCAAAGCAAGTCATATGCATATCAACATACTTGAACCCATATCTAATACAACTCTATCATCAAGTAATAACATCACAAGCATGAATTAGAGTTTATCATATCATAATAAAGCAAGACAACTAATCATGAATCCTCATCAAGTCAACAAGTGCAATGACTAAGCAAAGACCCATAACCTCACTTAATCAAGTAACAACAACCCATAACCAATGCCCAACTTCACATGATATAATCTTTAAGGATACATAACAGCATACCTTAACGATATAGACCAAATACATGTTCATAAGAATAACCATCATCACATGATATCATTTACATGTAAAGTCAACATATTATCATCATTTACATCATTATCATATACATATAAAATATCCACCTACTAAAGTTTCCATCAAGGCAAAGTAGTGCAAGGCAAGGTAGATTCTCATACCCCTACCTTGGCTAAGTCAAACCTCTCAAGTCACCCTAGTTAGTTTATACTTTATTATTTCATTTTAGTTGATGGAACACTTGCGTTAACCGACATAGACCACAAAAGTTAAGTGTGGAATACGGTGTTGTAAAACTTTACACCGATAGAAGGTGGTCTACCGGCCAAGGTAGAACCTAACATGAACGTAGCATCTAGGTGGATCAACTAGCTAGTATTCCGATGGTGGCAACATAGTTTATGGAACTTGGGGTCGTCTTGGAAACATCACTCTACACCCTATTTGGGTCATGAGGCTATCCACCCCGTGAGGACCGTAGTGAACCCTACCTTCCCTATGTGGGAAAGTGTCACCCCCTCACATACAATTTCACTCGGTGCTAAGCTAGACACCCTTTTTGAAATGTCTTTAAGCCTTTATTAACTATCATATCTTAGTTTAGGTCATAGGGTCTAGCCCTTGTATAATCATCATCATCGTAGATCAATAAGAATTGCATGAGTATAGTCCTTTCATTACAATTCATATAAGTGAGGTTAGCATATTTACATATTCATTCATAATAAGGCACATTGGTAGTCATCACCATCCTTATAACATTTACATCTTAATCAACCTCACAACCATATAAAAGACATTTAAATTAAACTTTATACCACCTTATCAATCCTAATCAAGGCATAGTCCAATATAACATCATTACTTAATCATAATTAACCATAGTTTGAAGTAAAATAGAGGGATCACACGACTTACCAAGTCTCCTTCATAGTTCATCATAAAGGTCTTACCATCAACCCATAACTCAACTCAATTAGAGGAGTAACATCATCACACAATGATATACAACAGAATAACAAGGCAAATTGCATCACTAAAACACAATTCAATACTAGATCATAGCTTAAGACAAGATACTTAGGTCAATTTCACAATATACTTCATAACCTAAATCAACATCTCAAGAACTAGCATAATAGGCCTAGGATTCATCTCAATATATTCCTAATTGATACAATAACATCATTGGATAGTAATTTGATCAACAACCAAGTCAATTGAATGAACATTATACAATACATGTCAAGATCACAACCTACTTTTAAGGATAGAGGGTCTTGTTCTACAATTTAGACCAAACCATCAAGAATTATCATAATCAAGTTATAATAAATGTTAATCTATTCATTATATCCTAAAAGAATCAGAAACAACTTAGTTCAAACATCAATTTCCAGATTAGATGAAACCCACCTGAAAACTCAACTTTTAGAAATACTTTAAAGGAGCCCTTTGAGGAAAGAAGTCTCAAAGGTGAATTTGATCACATACCTCAACATTTGATGAAGATTTGATGGTCAAATCACCCCTTTAAAGCCCCCAAAACCCTTCCCTAGCTTGGTATTCAATGGTGTCTTCCAATAGAGAGAGAAAGAAGTGAGAAGAAAAAGGATTTGTTTTGTAAGTTGTGTTAAATCTAATGGGGTTGGGGCCTTTATATGAGGGGTTAATTAAATTAATTAGACTCCCTTATACCACTAACGAACCACCTAACCCCTTAACTAATTAAATGAAGGTAAGTTAAAATGTGCAAGAAATTGGCAGTGTCATAGACGACAACACGATCGACGGATCATGGGTCAGTCGACGTACCAGCCCTTCTCCATGCTGCACACTCGTGGTTTTGGTTAGAGACTTGTGCAGGCGAGGTCTCCAACATATTGTTTAAGTGTTGTTCAATGGTTGGCATCGACGCCATGTCGATCAACACACGTTCCGTCCTTTGTGTTTCATTGGTGCTCACTGCCCAGGCAGTGTTGCCTCCTACGTGCTAGGGTCCTACTCAAGGGCCCTTGGTTGGTCCTTGGGGAGTCATACCCGGATGTTCCGACTATGAATCAACTTTAACATATGTTATACACCCTTCCACCAAATTCCATGAATTTCCGACTCCTAAAAGCTAGTCAA
Source organism: Solanum sitiens (assembly GCA_016801875.1). NCBI lineage: Eukaryota > Viridiplantae > Streptophyta > Magnoliopsida > Solanales > Solanaceae > Solanum > Solanum sitiens. The sequence goes on along the minus strand of JABWTJ010000776.1, from coordinate 308,775 downwards.
AAGGCTAAGACACGCTAGTACCTCTTTGAACTAATTTCCGGACATCATGGACGTTCTTGGACGTTTTGGTTTCTAAATATCCTAATGACCTATATTCATAAAAGTGGACCTTAAAACAGTGTCTAGACTTCATGACACTTATGTTAGGCTTTAAGACACGTCTTGGTTTTTCGAAGTGTTTTATTATCCCCCCCCCCCCCTTTTTAGGAACATTCGTCCCCGAATGACACTAAAACTCTTTCTGAAAGAAGAAATAGACTCAAGACTAGCAGCCCAACCAACCACAATACAACATAACATAAATCATATCATTTCAACAAGGCAATTCCAAACTTCAATTACTACACATAAGGCTCAAATATTACATCATGAGGCATTCCCTTCTCACAACACACATGAACTCAACATACTTTACATAAGTCAATTAGGACAAAGTTCAACTTATAAACATACTACATAACTTTTCATAAAGACTCGCCATGTCAAATTGCACAACATAACTCAAACAAGCCAAAAAGGTTAAAATTTCAAGTTTAATGCACCATTCACTGTAAACTCACTGTAAAGACATTAAAAATGCACTTTTTGCAAAACTTCACCAAAAATCAAGAAACTTCAATCTCTAGTCATATTTATATTATTCAGAAAAATGACTAACATTAATTTTCAAAAAGATGAGGGTAACGGGACTTCATGTCGCCCTCGGCCCCCATGTTGCACCCTCAACTAGGTGATTTTTCCATAACATTTTTACGGAAACCACCTCTTTGTTCGTCAACCCCTTTACTTGCCTATCAAGGATTTGAACCGGAATCTCCTCATAGGAGATGTTATCCTTGACACCAAGGACCTCAATAGGAAGGATGGACTCGGGATCACCGACACACTTCTTTATCATAGAAACATTGAAAACCGGATGAACCGAAGCCAATTCACTAGGCAACCTCAATTCATAGGCATCCTTACCAACCCTTTTCAATATTTCATAGGGACCCACATAACGAGGACTTAACTTCCCTTTCTTGCCAAATCTAACCACCCCCTTCATAGGTTAAATTTTCAAGTACACATTATCACCTTCTTCAAACCCTAAATCCCTCCTCCTAATATAGAAATATGACTTTCGCAGACTATAGGCCGTTTGCAAGCAATTTATTATGATATGAAATTTTTCCAAAGTTTTATATATAAAATTGGGACCAAGAATCGAAGACTCACCGACTTCAAACTAACCAATATGAACCTATACCTCCTACCATACAATGATTCATAATGTCACGACCCGAGACCACACCCTAGAAGTTAGGGCACAATCTCGGATTGTGACGTGTGCTTACTCGACCTGTCGGAGGTCTCATACAAGCCTCTCATATCATTCATCACATATACATAATAAAAAGTAGTGCGGAATTAAAACTTTTCATAAAACAATACCATAGTATTAAAAACTCTTTTATATAGAAGTAATAGGAAATACTAAGTCTCAATCTCATCATCTTAAGACACAAGAGTACTTGGGACACGGCCCATACGAAATACAAAACATACTATTATATAGTCTATTAAAATACTTCATAAACGAAACATAAAAGACATATATTCCCTCGAGTCAAGTGAGGACATACTTCAACTTCTCTTGAATGATCTTCTAAATCCAAGTCTTCTTCCCAAAAGGTTTTCACCTACCAAGAACTATATAGATAGATAAAAGCCTGTAATTAGTACAGCCACATGTACTAAGTATGGCTTATGCATAAAAATCATGAAAATGGACATTTATTAGAAATATGCATTTTTTCATTTAAATATCGTAATATCATCATAAGAACACCATTTAGCAACTTAGAATCACATAAGAAAACATTAAAACCAAACATCATATTTTTAGAACTCAATTTACTGTACTGTGAAGTACCTCACTATTAGAGTGAATTCCTCTACTTTCATTTTAAACACCTTCTAGCATGTAGTCTTCTCACTAAAGCAATCCTAAGATTCACTTAAGTCACACAAAGAGACACCGCACATACACCCTCTCTATATGTGCCTAAACGATCCTTAAGATTACTCATAATGAGACAGATACACACCTACAATACATCAACTTACAAGACATACATAATATGACAATCTCCTCTACCAAGGCTATCAGAAGACTTACTTAAGTATTCCTAGAAGAGAACGCCCATACACCCTCTTCAAGGCTACCTAAATAATCCTTAAGACTTCCTAAGTTTAGATCATGTCCAACATAACAAGCAACTTCCCTAACTAGAGTCATTCTCAAGACTTCCATAGATAAAAAATGAATAGATCATCCTTTATGCCATCTTCACACTTTAACTAAGGAATCCTTAAGTCACTTTAGATTAGGTACTTATTCATTTACACATTATATATCATTAAGCCATTAGTTCATTTAAGAGACATAGATCACAAAAAGGACATTCAAGTAATGGTCTTGGACAAGACCTAGGAACTCTCATTAACATCTTCAAAGCCTATTGTGCAATGTCTAGATAGTGTCACATACCACCACCTAAACCTCATAGAACTTCTCTAATGCTAATAGGTATCCCATGTGATGAGAATAGGCAATAACCGACATAGACCATGGTAGCAAAGCATGGAATCCAAAGTTCTATCCTACTCCGATGAGGTTGTTCTATTTGCCAATGATAGAACTTAGACACATCCAATGTAGGCACATGGTTAAGGAAATATGAAGGGCATGCTTTGTAATCTAGTCTCATTCCTTCACTAGAACTACTTCCCTTACCATACTCACTCGTTCCTAGCCTTCGTTCTCATAGATTTAATCACACTAAGGTTCATACAAATGGGTCCAATATCATGTTAATGACCCAATTACATTTACACTACCAAAGCAAGGTCCACTAGGGCTATCTCACTATGGGGACAAGAATCACATCATGACTTTCCTAAGGATTGATGTGATGTATTACCATCCAATCAACCTTAAGTCCATCTTTCATTACATCAAGGATACCATTACGGCTTTCAACTTCAAGTTTCATAACCTTACCACTTGGTTCAAGGTTTCACATAAAGGACCCTCTTATCATCATTCAAGGTATCACCTAATATTCATTCATTCATGACTAAGACTCAGTTCCTAAGACTCATATTCATATTCATACAAGCATCAAGTAAGAGACACAAGTCTACCTAAACAAGACACCACATACTTCACTTTAGCACATATAACATACATTCTTTAGACACTTAATAATGACCCTTAAAATCATTTAGTCAACCTATTAATAACCTTAAAATCATCAACATAATCATTATAGACTCATATAGCCAAGTTAGGAACTACCATATATCAACTCTAAGACTACACACTTAACACATAGTCATAACATAACATGATTTCCTACATAGCATCAATAGACTAACACATACTTTCACATATAGATATATATGATCATACTTTACATAATCAACTACACAAATAGCCATATAACTTCAAGTAGTGCCGACAAGGCCATGATCATCAGTATACTTAAAATAACGCCGACAAGGCCACATAAATTCACATAACACCGCCACCATAAGTGGACCATAGCAATCACAACATAATTGAAGTATAATTAACATAAAATAAGAAGAAATAGGGCAGCATACCACCTCTTCATCCTCAACACTTCAATCCAATACCAAATTATCCAATTCAACCTCATAAGGCCCTTACCCATGGCCATGAACACATTTTCAATACACAAACTATAATACTCAATGAAATCTAAACCTATTCAATATAGATTCAACAATTTATGACCAATTAGATAACAATTGAATACAATTCTTATATCATTAGAAAGCCCATAAGAAACTACACATGAATTCATAATTAGACCAAAATCAAGTAACCCATATATTAGTCAAAAACTAGGGTTCCACAACTACATGGGTTCATAGGTAGATTGAGTTAAAATCATCTAAATAACAACAATTCAATCACTATTCAATAATTAAAAACCTTTAATGCAAGAACCCATGGTAGAATCATGAAATTGGACATTTCATCTTTGAAAACTTTAGAAAACATCTTTGAAGTTGGGCTCTTTGATGAAATGAGTTTCAAGCATCAAAAACCATACCTTAACAATGCTAATCCTTCAATTTTATGAAGAATCTCCACTCAATTCGTCACAACAAGATCTTCCTTGACTTTGGACTTCAATGGAGTCTTGAGGAATTTCTAAGGAATTTTGGGGTTTTGATTTTTAAAGAATGAAATCATCCAAGTGTTAATGACTTATACACACCTTTAAAATACCCAATATACCCCTTAGGAACCGCCAAACTATATATTTGGAAGTTGGGTGAATTTACAAGTTCACCCCTTGACATTTAGTGAACTTGCACGCAGGAGACAGTCCATCAACAGTTGGCAGTCGACGGACCATTTGTCCATAAACGGTCCGTCCTGTCCTTCCGTTAGTTGGTTCAGAGACTTGACAAGGTTCTCCTCTCTCCCAATAATAAGTCCCCACCAAAGGAACCCATCGATCGGGCATCGATTGGCTCACGAGGCGTGGATGCCTCCGTCGTTTGGGGCTGCCTTGGACAGTCTTGACACCAACTTTTGTGTCCTTTCTCAAGGACCCTTGGATGGTCTTTGGGGATGTTTGCCTGGATGTTTCCAACCAAAAAATGACCGTATATGAGTTTAAGACCTCTCAAATGAATTTCACTCAAAACAAACACGTAAAACTCGACAAAACATGACTAGACACACAAGGTTATTTCAAGACACATCTTTCGAACGCCATGGACGTTGTTGAGCGTTTGACCTCCAATCTTCTCGAAACTTGACACACTACCTATATACATAATATAAACTCCTTTAGGGACTTCACAACATCATGAATCACACATAACCACATAAAACCACATATGAGGCACTTAGGTGACTTAGTCGTCGAACGTCTTGGTCGTCCCTTGACGTTTGACTTCCAATGCACCTAATACCTTAGACACTGCCTCAATACCATTTAATAGACCTATTTAGGACGTTAGACCATCTTTAACACAATTTTAGTCTCTAGTTCACCTATGTCATTTTTGGGATCTTACATTCTTTGCCACTTGGACAACATTCGTCCTCGAATGACACTTACCACTCTCCGAACACTTCCAAGAATAGAGAATCTACTAGCAGCACATAATAAAACCATATAACCCACAATCAAGAAGAAAACATCAATTTCACATAGTTAAGAGATCTACAACACAACAAGAAACTAGAATACATTTCTATAACTCATTATGCTACAAAAATCACAAGCTTCATTCCAAATAGTAAAAACTCATTTTATATTCATTATTATACTCATACACATCAGTTCTAACCATATTACAACAATTTTAGACCAAAGAATCAATTAGTCAAATTTTGCAAAATTACATAATGAACAGTTTTCGAGGCTACAGTGATTTAGGCAAATTTTTCAAAAATGCAATTTTAAGCAATTCATGATATAGACATGCTAATATGCAAGGTAACATAATATAAACACCTCTTACAACATGCTCATAGCTCAATAAAATACACAATGCAAGAAGTTAATGAAATTCAATTTCAACCAAACTCCTAAACATCATGCACATGCAACAACTAGCACACCTATCTAGCCATACTCCCCCACATAGAAGGAATCCATATCACAATAAGAGAAAGACAAGGAATTACCAATATCATAATCACTCTCATCCGGCTTCTCCCCTCTAGTTCGTAGTGCATAGAAACGCCTCCTTGTTGGACCATCATCCTTTGGAACAATAGGATCAACTTTCTTACCCCCTTTTCCTCTAGAAGCAATGTTAGGACAATCTCTCACTTTGTGTCCATCTTTTTCACAACCATAAGAACTACCGGTACCCAATAGACACTCACCATAATGTTTCTTACCACAAGTGTCACATGTAGGTTTGCCATCTTTGAAACTACCTCCTTTCTCAACCTTGAACTTAGCACTCCTAGATTCTTCTTGAGTTTGATCCCTATTTTCGAACCTAGGTTGCACTTGATCCCTAGTAACACTCCTTTTCAAATTCCTTGACATCCTCCTAAGTTTGGATTCTTCTATTGATTGTGCATACACCATGAGTCTAGCTAAGGTAGTATCATCCTTTAGCATAGTCGTACGACACTCTTCCCTCACTAAGTGGACTACACCCGTCACAAAGAGACTCATTTCATCGGTTGGATTAGACACTAGGGATGGTGCATACATAGACAAAGTTGAGAACTTCAAAGATTATTCCTCAACACTCATATTTCCTTGCATGAGATTGATAAACTCCTCTACTTTTACCTCCCTCCTCTCACGGGGAAAGTACTTACCAAGAAAAGCTTCCTTAAATTCTTCCCACTAAATAGGATATGACGGACCAGCCTATTATCCTTCCATTCAGTGTACCAAATTTGAGAAACCTCTCTCAATTGATACGAAACCAACTCCGCCTTCTCCCTAGATGTAACCCCCATAGCATTCCATACATTGTACATACCTTCAAGGAACTTTTGGGGATCCTCATCTACCTTAGAGCCATGAAAGATTGGAAGATTTAACCTCACAAAGTATCTCAACCTAGATGTCATAGTGCTCTCCACAACCCTAGGTAACATACTCAAATTAGCTTGAGTAGTTACGGCTCGGGCGATAGCAAGCAAAGCATCTATAATATCCCTATTAGACATCTCCGGAACCTCATTACCTCCTTCCACATTAAGGGCATGATAACCTTGAAGAGGCACTTGAGCACCTTGAGCACCTTGGACACCTTACCCACCTTGAAGAACTTGCTCAACTTGCTCAACTTTAGGAGGAATCTCCTCATTCACCCTTTCCTCTTCCAACCTTCTAGCGGCCATCCTTCTAGTATTCATCTCCTAGAAACAGAAGGAAAAACATTTAGAAGGATACTCAATGAAATCTAAACCTATTCAATGTAGATTCAAAAATCTAAGACCAATTAGATAACAATTTAATACAATTCTTATATCATTAGAAATTCCATAAGTAACTACACACGAATTCATAAACATTAGACCAAAATCAAGTAACCCATAAATTAGTCAAAAACTAGGATTCATCAATTACATGGGTTCATAGGTAGACTAAGTTAAAATCATATAAATAACAACAATTCAGTCACTATTCAATGATTAAAAATCGTTAATGCAAGAACCCATGGTAGAATCATGAAATTGGATAATTCATCTTTGAAAACATTTAGAAAACATCTTTGAAGTTGGGATCCTTGATGAAACGAGTTTCAAGGATCACAAATCATACCTTAACAATGCTAATACTTCAATTTGATAAAGAATCTCCACTCAATTCGTCACACCAAGTTCTTCCTTGACGTTGGACTTCAACGGAGTCTAGAGGAATTTCTAAGGGATTTTGGGGTTTTGATTTTTAAAGAATGAAATTTTCTATGTGTTAATGACTTATACACACCATTAAAATACCCAATATACCCCTAGGAACCGCCAAACTATATATTTGGAGGTGGGGTGGATTTACAAGTTCACCCCTTGACTTATAGTGACCCTGCATGTAGGAGACAGTCCACAACGGCTGGCAGCCGACGGACTGTTTGTCCACAAACGGACCGTACTGTCCTTTCGTTGGTTGCTTCAGAGACTTTCCAATGTTCTCCTCTCTCCCAAAACTAAGTCCCCACCAACGGAACCCATCGACATGGTGTCGATTGTCCCACGAGCCATTGATGCCTCCGTCTTTTGGGGCTGCCTTGGACAGTCTTAACACTATTTTTTGGGTCCTTCTTGGATGGTCCTTGGGGATGTTTTCCCGGATGTTTCCAACCAAAACATGACCGTATACGAGTTTAATACCTCTCACATGAATTTAACTCAAAACAAACACATACAACTCGACGAAACATAAGTAGACACACAAGGTCATTTCAAGGCACATCTTTCGAACGCCATGGACGTTCTTGAGCGTTTGACCTCCAAACCTCTCTAAAATTTACACACTACCTACATACATCATATAAAATCATTTAATGACTTCAAAACATCATGAATAACATATAACCACAAAAAACCACATATGAGGGACTTAGGTGACTTAGTCGTCGAACGTCTTGGTCGTCCCTTGACGTTTGATTTCCAATGCACCTAATACCTTAGACACTGCCTCAATACCATTTAATAGACCTATTTAGAACCTTAGGCCATATTGACCACAATGTAAGGCTCTAGTTCACTTATGTCATTTTCGGGATCTTACACATAAGGAGTCATGGATAGATTAATGGAAACTATTATTGTAAGCAAACTCCACCAAAGGCAAGTGCTTATCCCAACTTCCTTTGAAATTAATGACACAAGATCTAAGCATATCCTCAAGTGTTTGAATAGTACGCTCCGCTTGACCATCCATTTGGGGATGAAAAGCGGTACTCAACTTCACCTTAGTACCCAACCCTTCTTGAAATGACCTCCAAAACCTATATGTGGATTGTGCACCCCTATCCGATATGATGGATAACGGAATACCATGGCGACACACAATCTCATCTATGAAGATCTTTGCATACTCTTCCGCCGAATAAGTAGACTTGACGGGAATAAAATGAGCGTACTTGGTCAACCTATACAGCATCACCCATATGGAGTCATATTGTTTTTGTGTCTTAGGCAAACCTACAACAAAATCCATTTTGATGTCTTCCCACTTCCAAGTAGGATTTTGGATTTCTTGTAGTAAGCCACCAGTATTTAGATGTTCGGCTTTCACTTGTTGGCAATTTGCACACTTAGCAACAAACTCCGCTATGTCCCTTTTCAAACCTTCCCACCGATACACTTCCCCAAGGTCATGATACATCTTTGTTGACCCCGGATGAATGGAATAACGGGACCCATGAGCTTCCTCAAGAATTCAAAT